>QRFB01007486.1:0-19271 GCA_008931105.1 Oenanthe javanica
TTTTTCACTAAAATATGTTTTTTAATAAGTTCTTAAATTTTCCAATAAAAAATAGTGGATGAAGCAAGAATAGTCGTGACACACAAATTTTGGATATAGGAACTTTGGTTCACGTTGAAGTAATTTCTGTGACGAATTTGTGAAATATGTAAATAATTGACTAATATATTTTATCCTTATTTATGATACCAGATTTTAACTCGCACAGATATTTTATTTTTTAATCAAATTATTTTATTTTACAATTACTAATATTTTTTATAATTTTAATTTTTTTTAATATATTATATATATTAGTTTTTTTTAATTATTTAAATTATATATTTTTACACCAACCAAATTAAATAAAAATAAAAATATAGAATATTAAAAATAAATATGCATATCACACAAAATATAAATTTATATTATTAATACATAAATATGTAAAATTTTGTGATTCGAAATATTATGAACATGAATTTTTAATATATCAAATAAATATTTAATATATTTAAGATTATACATATTGAATTTAAATATATTTTTGATAAGATTCCTATTATGTTTATTTTATATAAAATTTAATAGATATTATAGTATATAAGATATAATATATATGTTAATATTATGATAATATAATTATTAATTTGACTAAGTTTTTTTATGTTATTAGATTTTCAGTAGTATAATATTAATTGCAATTTATAAATAATTATATAACATATTTATACTATATTATTATGACCAAAAAATTAAAAAAATTGATCGGTCGATACTGGTCGTGGGCCTAAAAAATATACATCTATACTATATACTATATTATTATAACCGAAAGAGTAAAATTTTTGGTCGGTACTATATTTTTTAGGCCACGTGCCTAAAAAAATATACATTTAGATATAATTTTACTCAATATAATACGGGTACTAACTATATATATATATCTATATTAATTAAAATTTTACTATTTAGACCCAATTATATATTTATTATAACACAGATCCAAATTATAAAATATTTATTTTAAATAGAATAAATTTATATAAAATAAGAGATCATATAATATTAATATAAATTCTTAATATTATAAAATTTTATATTAAATAACAATAAAAAAATTAATTTACTTAAATATTAGTTATCTCATGCTTCACACGGGTTATAAACTTGTATAATTTAAACTTTGCATCAATAAATAATAGATGTTACTATATTGTTAATGAGATTTAAACTTTAAATTAATATTAAAAAATAAAACGATACATAACAATTATTGTCATAATAATTTTTAAATCGCACTTTTTCATACTAATATATGACATGTTCTTTAATGAACCAAACATTTTTTCTCATATATAAATTGATTAAACTTAAAAAATGTATTAATATTTATTAATTTATATAATTTTAATTTCAATGTTATTTATTTTATTTATCAAAAAAACATGATTCAAAGTATGTGATAATGTGTTTTTGATATAGTATTATATATAATATAGTAACAAAATAAAATGTGTATTTAATATCTTAGACTAAGGTTGAACTTTTAGCCGGAGAACTCAAATAATTATTTTTAAAAAAAACATAATTTGTTTGATTCGATCCAAACTAATAAATTAATAAGATTTCTAGGTTCTCAATATAATAATTTCTCCGGTAAGTGTAATTGATTCTCCATATAAAGTTACCATTATATCTTCTACAATATATTAAATATTTTTATAGACAATATTTGAATAAAAAAAACTTTAATTCACCATCTCATAAGGAAAATTCACTACATCCGTTCATCTATATATAAAACCATGGTGTTATCTCTACTCTACTCTAATAATAATATATAATAATAATGTGTGATATATGACATGTCTATATATAAACCTAATATAAAAAGTATTTTAATGTTTTAAATCAATTATAAAAAGGTTTCCTAAACAGAATAAAATTTTCCGATAAAAATTCATAACTGTATTTTTTCTCTAGATTACAGACGGCTCCAATTGGATTTTGGATGTTGAACCATCTTATAATTAAAGATAATTTTATAAGTTTCACACAGGCTGTAAAATCGCCAAATTCTGATTTTTGAAACTCAAAATAGGGCCCAAACAATGTCTGTCGTATAAAGAGCACAATAATTACGAATTTTCTTTTAATTTAACTCCAAAATAGATCTTTAAGCTCAAATTTATATATTACTAAGATATCTAATAGAATTTGAGTTATAATATGAAGCGGGGTAAGAAAAATTATAGTTGTTATGAATCTTAATAATAATTATAACTTATAAATAATTAATACATAATATTATGTAATTATTAAGAATCGATTCTTTAATTTTTGGTAGTATTTGGATAAGATCTCTCTTACTCTTATTATATACTAGCTTATAACCCGTGCGATATACGGATAAACGGATTTTAATACTTTATAATATTTTATTTATATTGAAATACATTTTTTTTTATAATTTTTCATTTTTCTAATAATTAATACAATTAACACAAAATCATGTTGAATTGAATAGAGTTTGAAGTGAAGTATAAGTGGTAACCCGTGAAAAGATACATGTAAAAATTATGTAATAATAAAATTTTAAAATAAATATAATTTATAACTTATATAATTTATTATTTATATAGTCTGAGTTTATGTGTGTATACAATTTTGTTTGAATTTATAATTTAAATAGCAGAGTTTAAGTGATAATGAAATTGAGATAATTAAGTCAAATTGTAATTGTGTTAGATATATAATACTATACTATATATATTATAAATAAAATAAACTATATGTATTTAATTATTTTAAGAGGGCGTGTAATTTTTTGGAAGGCCTTTGAATCAAACAAACCCTCAGCATGGGATATAATAATTTTAAAATTTGACCTAAAGTACTTAAAAGCCTGGGGAGCAACCAGAAAAATAAAACAAAAAATTCGAGGGCCCTGAGGCTGCCTCACGAGTCACGAGATATCCAGATTGCACTGGCATATCTCAAGCCAACAGATAAGTCCAAGCCAAAATTAATTGACATTGATAGTAGTTCGAACTTTGGGCCATTCAGCTGACTCCAAATCTACCTGTCTATTTTAGATTCTTTGTCTATATTAACTTTTATACATATTTTAAAATGAATTAAATATATAATTATATAATTTATTTTAAATTTCCTTTATCTAGAAAATGTAATATTTAAAATTTTATCCACGTCAAAAAATTTAAAAATAGTTAATGGATCTATGTGTCATTTTAAATGTGCGTAAAAAATAAAATGAACAAGTAATTTGAAATGGAGGAAATGTTTTTTTGAATATTTAATTGATCAAATTTTGACTATAATTTAAAATTATTTTTTTTATAATTTTAAAATATATTAAATATATATTTTAAAAATAAAATTTAAATGTTTTTCAAATATATATTTTAATATTATTTAATTAATTATACAATTATTTTGAGATAGATAACCTAAAAATTTATTATGCTTTTCCTATACCTTATCAAAGTGATAAAGTAGGGTGAGAATAAAATAATTTGTATTTCTGAATTTCGATTTTTTTGTCAGGTTCTAAATATTTTTTTATAATAAAATTAATTTCTATGTATTTTTATATTATTTGTATTATCTTTTTATAATAAAAATATATATGATTGAATTTTGTTTTAAACAACTAAATATTAAACTAAAATTAAATTAAAATTAAATTATTTAACCTTGTGTATATTATAATCTTTTAAATTAAATTAAATTAATATTGTATTTGGTGGAATAAAATGGAATAAAAGGGATGAACGGAATAAAATCTTGGAAAAATGAAGGTAGAATATAAGGATCAGAGAGTATGTGAGTACCTTTAATTTAAAAAAAAAACTTATGATAAAAATTGTAAAAAAAGAATATAAACTTTAAACGTTGACCTGAAATAAAAAATAAATTTAATCTCTCCAATCATACCAAAATCTCACTAAAAATAAAATATTTGAAGGTCCTAATTAGAGCGTAATAGCATAATAATAATAATATATTACTCTCTCCGTGTCCAATTAATTGTCTCTTTGACTTTTTGCACATATTTTAACGTGCATAGAAAATATAGTTCAATAAATTATTTTTCAAATTTTTTTTTTATAAATAAAGTACATGCAAAAAGTCAAAGAAACAACTAATTAAGGTGGGAGAGAGTAATGTGTAGACCACAGTCTTATAAAATAAATTTAATTAAAGCTCCGTTTGATAGTGCGGTTGAAAACTGTTGTGAGAAAAAGTGTTGGTGAAAAAAGTACTGTCAGGAAAATCAGATGACTATTTGATAATTTTTTTGATTTATGCATATTTTGAGACATAATATATAAAAATAATGTTTTTGAGAAGGTTTGATGATGAAATTGATAGCTACTTCCTGCAAAAATTGAAAATAGTTTTTTCCAAAAATATGGGGGATGTTTTTTTGCTAATATCAGCTTTTAGACCAAAATCGTTTTCTAGACAACAATTTTTAGAATTTATCAAACACTTTTTTAATAGTTTTTCAGTAAAAAGTTACTATAATTATTCGCAATAACAATACCAAACTGGGTTTGAGACTCTTTATAATTCAGAGTTGACACAGTATTAATTAAATGCGAAAAAACACTACTCAAATACGGATACCCAAATTTGACATAGCATTAATTAAATGCGAAAACACACTACTCAAATACGTATTTACAAAAAAAAAAATGAAGTACAAATTTGAACACCACCATTATTAGCATACTCAAATAATAACATAAATATAGTAAAAATATTGATACAAATCTAACACTATTAGCACGGTAGCAATCACAATAACATAAATGTTCTACAAATATCGGTACAGATATGATCGTGTATTTAATTAAATATAAGAACGAACAACCATATAGTTGGCCATTTATACACATGTTTTGTAGTTGAGATGTGAGTAATTTCGGTCACGTAATCACATTTGACTTGTTCACAAGTCAATAAGCACACTGGCCATCTCTTAACTAAAACGTACTGTTTTTATTTATATCACAGCACCCAACAAGATCTAAGTTGCTTAGGGGATGTTTGGCTTAGCTTATAAGTAATAAGTTATTTTTTTTAAAAGTATTTTCATATTTTTTTTTTGAAAAATAATATTTATTTTAGAAATTTAAGACCAAATCTTATTTTCAAATTTGAAAATAAGTTACTTATTTTCAGAAAAAGTACATATATACCAACTTTTTCAGCTTATAAGCTGCTTATAAGTCCAGACAAACGGGGCCTTAGTCTTTTCTATTATTAATATCTAAAAATAATTTTCAACTTTTAAGTGGGCCGCTATTTTTAAATATGCACCAACAAATTAAAATACAATTAATTACAAAAAATTAATATTTTTACCTGCATAACTACTGATTGAGAGCTAAATTGTCATATTCTCATTGTAATTATTATTTTTTAAGACTTTTACTTAACTAATTAATCACTTAAAATAAAGTGTACTAAATTCACATATTGGATCAAAGAGTTCCAAAGCCCAATATTAATTTGATCAGAAACTCAAAAGGCCCATTTATAATCACGGGTCAACCCGACCAAACAAGCCCGGATCCAAATTACATTTCTTCTGGCCCAAGCCTTCTCACTATGTCTTTAATCAAACTTGAATACTTGATCTTCATCACTATCAAATCTCCAATTGTACTGTATCAAATTAGGGCTCTTTCTCTTCACAAATACACACACATAAATGTAAGTAACAATCATCGATCCTCTTAGTCTTTATTTTACAATTCAATTAATCTAAGCTAGTTTAATTTAATTTGATTTAATTTTAATGTAACGCTTGATTTATTGTTACAGATTTGAAAAAATGTCGAAAGTGGATATAGATGTACCGGCGAAAGGGGGATTTAGCTTCGATCTGTGTAGAAGGAACGAGATGTTGATGAAAAAAGGCTTAAAGCCTTCGTCTTTTCTCAAGACTGGTACTACTATTGTTGGTTTGATCTTCAAGGTATATCTATATATTAGTAATTGTTTGTTGTTATGTATGTAATTGTTGTGGATTTGTTATGTAATACTCTGTAAGTCGGAAAGTGTCGTGTTCGATTAGGTTTCGACTTGAATGCCAAAGTAAACGAAGAAATTTTGTATGTAATTTTGGGGTCTCGAGAATTGTGCAATTAAGTATTTGGTTTGTGACAAATTTGTGTGTAATTTATTTTAAGCTGTTATGGTGGTGTTGATCGTGCGTTGAAGATTGTGTAGGTACATAACCGTAGTATACTAATCTATGTATATATAAAGAGTTGAATGTCAGCTTAAAGTGTTTTTTTGAGCTGGATTAAGCTTAAATGCACAAACTTCTGTAGGTTCTAGAATGGGTTAGTATGACATTAAAATAAGCAGTGGCGAGCCTACAATTGTCTTTAGGTTAAGCATGGATGTATGTAATGGTGGTAGAGCTAGAATTTTTCTATTGGAGGTTCAGAATTATTATAGAAAAATAGGTCAAAATTGTTTTGCTTAGTCATAGTTCTAAGCATATTTTTTAAGGCGTCACCTAGGCGACCAAAAAAGGAAAGGTGTCTGACCTGCCTTCGTTTTTAAGGGGTAGGTGACGCCTAGGTCCACCTAGGTCTGCCTAGGCCCACCTAGGCCCACCAGGTCTGCCTAATTTACGCCTAGTTCGACCCATCACAATATTTTTTGAGCCGGTCCAGCCATATTTGAGTTACAAGGAATATATGTTGTGTTGTAAACATTACGGACGTCACATTTCACAAGTAAAACCTAATCTACAATGATATAAAGAAGAAAAAGGAGAAAGAATCTTATTCCTAACTTTATTGTTCAGGTTGGCACAATGTATATTATAACGAGCGAATTCACATTAAAAAGGAAGAAAATTTTTAGGGTGGGTGGTCGCTTCCTTCCTCTGGCCCAGAATATATGGATTGGCATGAGCAATCTTGATTATATGTTTCCATGTGATATTGGATTTATTACTTAGGGCAAGGTAATCAGACTGGCAAAAGTAATACTGAGTGGTATCGGAAAGAAATTGTGAAAGGGATGAGATATTTTGTTCGCTTGTTCAGCAAATTTATCGCAGGAACTTTCTTAACAGAATGGTTGGATTCACCCATTAGTATTTATAAGAATTTGAAACATATAATTCATAAGTCCGACTCTAATTAGCAGCGAGAGTATTCCTAATGATCTTAATGATGTAGTTGACAATGTTGATGATAGTTATAATGAAGTTATTGACGCCATGTTGTCAATAGAAGATAAGTATAAAGTTGAGGTGATACCATTAGATGATCAAGTTGAAATATATGGACTTCATTATCTGAAATGTTTCAATTAAATCAAGTTTGCATCGCACACAATATTTTATTTCTGTGTCTGTTTTACATATGGAGTCCTGTTCCAGGCTTGTGGATTCTTATTACTTTCAAACTCGAGGTCATATGCTTAATTAGCTGGTTACTAATTGGGCATGTATGAAAAAGAATGTGAGGTCTAGGGCCGTCTAGCCAATAGTAGGTTAATTATTTTTACATCAAGCAAGTTTAAAAATATGGAGTAAAAATTTAATCAAGATTGATTTTCATACAATTCTTCCGATTCCCTCTAATATTAACTAGAGGTCATTTCTTTGCTATACATAAAAAGAAGAGTTTCTTAATCATTTGGTATGTTTCAAGAACTGTGCATCTGATGTCTCTGCTGCTGTCCTTTACTTAACCAAATAATTTTTATATACATTCAGGATGGCGTTATTCTCGGAGCCGATACCAGAGCTACTGAAGGACCAATTGTAGCTGACAAAAATTGTGAAAAAATACATTACATGGCGCCAAACATCTACTGTTGTGGAGCAGGGACTGCTGCCGATACAGAGGCTGTGACAGGTACTTTAAATTGACTTGTATATGTGGCATTGCATACTTTGCTGCCTTTTCTTTTTTGAGGTTTGTGAGCTATGTTGAATTATGATCGTTACTAATTTTATACGAAGGTTGTTAGCTATGCCTAATTATGACTGTTTATAATTTTGGTTAAAACATCGACGTCTTTGCAGATAATATTAGCTCTCAGCTGAAGCTTCACCGTTATCACACTGGTAGGGAATCAAGGGTTGTCACAGCCCTAACACTTTTAAAATCTCATCTTTTCAGGTAAGACCATAATTTGATATGTTTTTCCTCATGTATTAGATTTCTGGGTAGGGAGTTATAGTTAACAATGGCCTTGCCTTTTTGAATTTAGCTACCAAGGTCATGTTTCAGCTGCTTTGGTGCTTGGTGGAGTTGATGTCACTGGTCCACATTTGCACACTGTGAGTTAGAGCTAGGTTATTGCCTATTGGCATCTATGTATGTATTTGTTAGAGTAGAAAAAGGTATAATCATATCTATTGATTTCTTTAACAGATTTACCCTCATGGGTCAACTGACTCCCTGCCTTTTGCTACAATGGGATCTGGTTCACTTGCTGCAATGGCCGTCTTTGAATCAAGATACGTTGAGGGGATGAATGTAAGTAGTGTACTTTGAAATTGTCCAACATAAGGACCGTGCTTTTTTTATAGCTATAGTGGGTAATGGTAGCCAGTTTTGTTTCACATCATTGGTAACTCCACACATTATATCAGTTATTCATTCTTTTTTAGAGGGATGACGGAGTTGCTTTGGTACGTGATGCTATTCGGTCAGGCATATTTAATGACTTGGGAAGTGGAAGCAATGTTGATTTATGTGTTATAACTAAGGTATGCTGTTTCTTCTCTAAATCATCGATGATCCTTCATAGACAACCTACTCCTGACAACCTCCTTGATCACATGCTTTGCTTGTACAGGGGCACAAGGAATACTTGAGAAATTATGAGATGCCAAATCCCCGTACTTTCACTAGTGAAAAAGGCTACTCATTCTCCAAAAAGACTGGTTAGTACATTTGTCAGTTGACTTGTCTTTGTCTCAAAGACTCAAACATTTTTATGTTCTCTAGGATGAACATGCTATAGGTCCATGTATCTGTTGTAACTTGTAAGTTCAGACGAACAAGCGTAAGTACTGCTATTAATAGTTACACTGTGTCCGTGAACATGCCTATATGTCCATTTTTCTGCTGTAAGTCAAGACAAAACAAGCCCAAGTACTGCTATAAGTTGCACTGTCTGTGGCTTTGTGTAGACTATAGGAATTTTAAGCTTGTATGAGAAAGTGAGAACTGTTTCCTTGAGCACAGTGAGAGACTGCTCATGAGTCATGACAGACATTAGTCCTGTTATTTAAACATACGTTAGGTTAGCATATCAAGGTTATGCATTTCAGAAATTTAGGGAATTATTGACTTAAGTTGCTTAGTGTATATTAATTTGTCATCGTCAATGTTAAATTTTACTTGTAATTTTATTGAGGTGAACAAAATTATTTTGCTTGTACTTTGCAGCTCTGTTGTAGTTCATAATTATATGTTAGCTCCGCAATGCTTTGTTATACAAAAATATCACTTTATTTTTAGAAATATTTAAAATAATTCACTTGCAGAGGTTCTGACTGCAAAAGTCACACCATTAAAAGAGCTGGTAGAAGTCGTGGAAGCTGCGGATGCAATGGAAGAATAGATTGCTAGTAATTTTCATATCAGTTATTGTATTGAGCCTACTCAGAGCATTAGTAGGTGAAATTATCTATCGGCCTGGCATGTATGAGATACATTTGTATGTTATCCTTGTTTTCTGTTATAAGTTTCTTTAACTGGTTTTCATTATATTTTGGTTTGTATTTGAGCAATCCTTATAAAAAATAAATATCTAGGCATCTTAAAGTAACTCAGATGAGGGGTGTCAAGAGGGTGTCATGGCACACCCTTATTTGCAGTCTGTTAAAATATATTGAAGATGCCAATGAAGTACTGTATAAAGGGAAGCTAACTTGAGAGGTATACTGGGATTCCAACTTGGGATGTCAACTATTATGCTCTTAATAATATTTTATTAGAAACTTAAAAGATAAAAGTAAATGCACCTAAGACCCTAAAAAATTTGAAACAATTGCTCTATGATAAATTGATAATAATCAAGTACATCTGCTGCGAAAGCAAAATCAAGATGGACGAAGCATTTTATGGAACTAGGCTAAAATAATTGAAAAGTATTAAAATACTAACCAATTAAAACATAGTGAATCCGAGCATGATTAGATAATTCAAATGGTGGAGGGTTAATCAACCCAAGTTCTGGGTTCAATGTTAGCCCAGTCCTGGGTTTGGCTTTTTCGAAATTTTCTTAAAACTGATATAAGCTAAGTTATTCAAAAAAGAAAACATAATGAATGCTGGTTACCTCATTTTAGTTTGGAATATTTGAACAATACCAATTACCACCCACAAATCAAAACATATACATAACAAGATAAGTTGTTACATTAAAGTTCGAGAGTTAATAAGATCGGAAACTTTTAAATATTCAATTTTCTTTTGTTTTTAACTAACTAAAAGTGCAACAAAAAAACTAATTATAAATACTAAAAACAGACGAAATATCAGATTTTCAAGCTGGATTAAGCATGGGCCAATAGTAATAATCAGGGGTGAGCAAAAAACCGAAATAATGAACTAAAATCGGTAAAAACCGATAAAAACTGATCCGCATAAAACCAAAATTGAAAAATTAAAAACTGAACCGATACAGATAGATCGGTTCCGGTTCCGGTTCCGGTTATAAGTTAAAACCGAACCGTAAAAAATTGAACTGAGCCGATTATTAAAATAAATAAATAATTTATATAAAATTTTAAAAATAGTTAATACACACACACACACATATATATATATGTATATAAATATAAATATATAGTATTACAACTTTTTGAAATATAGATACATCAAAATGAGAGTGAAATAATTTCATTTTTTTTGAATTTCTACCATATTAAAATTTTCAAATAGTAATTTTAGTAGAAAGAAGATTGAGACATGAAAATAATATGATTGATTGATTATGAATTATTGAAGTTAGTATTTATTTTATTATTTAATCGAGATAATTAGAATCAATTATATAACTCATTACTAATATACAATTTCAGTCAAGTTTAATATAAAACTAACTATTAAAGAAATAAGTTATAATTTTTTTTCCAAAAGTCGAGAACGTTACTATTTATAAATTTAAAGTTTTATAATATTTTTATGATTTTTACGTTCGGTTTTATAACCAAAACCGAACCGAGCTTTTTAAAACCGAAACCGACGGTTCGGTTGCGGTTTTCAATTTTAAAACCGAAGACATGCGGCTTCGGAGAAAAACCGTCCCGAACTTAGTACTAATGATATTTTAAAAAATTAGACTTTCGTGGGCTGCAATTATAAAAAGGTTGTCTCCGGGGCAAAACCGTCCCGAACTTAGTACTAATGATATTGTAAAAAATTAGACTTTCGTGGGCTGCAATTATAAAAAGGTTCCTTTGAGACTAAAAGGGAAATTTTATAGAGCATCGATCAGACCAACTTTGTTATATGGATCTGAGTGCTGAGCAATAAAGAAGGTCCAAGAACAAAGGTTAGAGGTAATGGAAATGAGGATGTTAAGATGGATTTGTAGGCGTACCATGATGGATAGATTTTCAATTGATTTTTTTCGGCGTCAATTAGGATCGACGTCTATTGTAGATAAGATGAGGGAATGTAGATTGCGATGGTTTGGTCATGTACGCAGAAGACGAAATTCTGCTCCCGTACAAAGGCTAGAAGATTTAGTGATATCTGGTCCGAGGAGGAGACGAAGGCCAAGAAAGACATGGGATGAGCTACTTCCGCTAGATATTCGAGCCTTAAATCTTTAGGAGGAAATGACATTAGACATGAGTGATTGGCGACATCGCATTCAAGTGATGGAATGATATGAGTGGTAGATTTGGTGAAAATAGTATAGTACTTTGTGCTTAATAATTGAGTATTTTCATGCATTTTCTTTGGTCTTTCGATAAAAATTATGCGTATTATCGTGTTCGTACACACACATATATATTTTTGTTTCTTACCTTGATTTATATTTTATAGTACTATACCACTGTTTATATGAACTAAAATGTGTTATGCTGTTTCGAATGCTTATGATTTGTAGTGTTTAAATTTATTTAGGCAGGTTGACATGTGAATTTCAAGTGTCAAGAGTAAGATTGTCACAGGTTGGGGAGTACGGAGAAATACAAATGATTTACGACAGTCATTATTGGTATTACCGTGTCATTTGTTTTTTCCTATTAAAAGTGTTATTTTACATATGCTACACATATTCACACACAAGCTGGTGGTCTTTGTGGAAACAACCTCTTTATTCATTGAATGAGGGTAAGGCTGCATATATCATATCATCTCCAGACCCTGCGATAAGCGGGATATACTGGGTAAGTTTGGTTTGGTTTGGTTTACAAAATTCTCCAAAAATTCAATAAAAAGATACAACTACTCAATGTTTAATAACTTACGATCGAAAATAAAAGTACAACTCAACTATCTAAATTCAAATCTAAATATAAAATGTTACAACTTCTCAAAGTCTGCAACTAACATTCTCTTCAAAAAGTAGTCCACCTAGTAATGAATACCTGTCAGGGGAAATAAAAAAAATATAGATCGGCAGTGAGCGAAATGCTCATATAGTGATATATAACAATGCAAAGAGTACAAAGGTTAGAGCGTTGACAATATGAACAAATAAAATATCTTAATAAAGAATGATGAAACAAATCGAATAAGACAAAAGATACTGGGCATACTTAACTCACAATATAAATAAGTAACGAACAAATAAAAATACACGATAGGTACTTATCTTACAATATCAACTTACATACTTTTTAATCACTGATATTCTTACTCTTACATATACTTTTACCACTTATTGATAATAATATCAAATAGATTAAAAGTGAACTTACTTACATATATGTGAGTTAATCTTACATTTACAGGATGTCCTACATTTCGGTTCTCCAGAATATGTAGCCATCAAAACTTACAGGGTTTGCATAGAACAAATCAAATACTACCCAAAATCTTATAGGGGCTTGCACGGTATAAAACACAATGATACCCAAATGACCAAAACATACATATAAAGTAGTCATGACTATACGTGTCCCTTAACTCTGGTGACACGCCCATAGTATTTAAATACACCGCATAGGAGGTGCAAAAGCATGCGATTAATCCACTCATTACTGATTCTTACGAAATCTCCCAAATCAAAATATAATCACAAATAACTTATGTAAGTCTTACATATATCTTACTCGAAAAGAATATAATAATAATACATATATCACAAATCAATCGAAAATAACTTAGTCGAATATTACCAACCCAAATATCATATAAATTAGACTATATAAAACAAAATCAGACCTGACAAGTTCTAGAGAAAGGCAATTAACTCTATTCATATGAATCCAAATGAAAAAATGCCAAACACGAAACTTGTAGACAATTCTGAGACCTTTCTAGAATGATAAGACTCGTCAAAAATGGAGAAGTAACGAATGTAGAAAATAAACACATATGAGCTGTTAGAACAGAATCATCACCTGATTACAGTAGTATTTTGATATTTACGACCTCAAGATCACAGAATTTGACAGCGGAATGTAACCAAAGAACGAAGAGCTTGAAAAGATTCCAGAATGCTATTACTCATAATTATTGAATAAATATTCATTTTACTGTGAATTTACGAAATTACAAGATAAAAACTTAAAATAAGCTACCAGATTGCACAAAAGGCAGATTTTGACATACTTGCGAACCGAATTTCAAAAAATATAAAGAACGAAAGTTGTAGATAATTGAAATAACTTTTCAGGTAATATAAAATCATAAAAATCTGATAAAGAACAAATGAAATATGAATTATACAAGAATCAAAATTAATATAAACTATACACAATATACATACGATTTTGAACAACAAAACAAGAACAAAGAGAGTGTTACAAATGTAAGAAGAGTGTACCGATGATATCCGTACCTTAAAAATTAAAGAGTATGAATCATCCTCAAGAAATTTAGATATTCCAATCATAAGAATCCTAGTTTATCAGTCTTCCTCTTCTTAAGCCCTTCCTCTTCTCCTCTTTCTCTTCTCCATCTCCTTCTCTTTTTCTTTCTCATATATCTTCTCCAAGAATGCCCATGTAACTTACAAAACCCTAATATTAATTCTAATTCTCATATTCCTTTTGTTCTTCCTTTTTTTGTTGACTAAAATTTCTTCTAAAATATCCTAATAATAAAATAAATATAAATATATACAACTAATAAATCCATAATAACTCACTAATATTATTCTTAATATTAAATAATATAACTAAATATATTATAAAAAAATACGGGATGTTACACAATATATGTATCAACCATAGTAAGATAGATTTAAGAAAATGAAGAGCATATATGATTTTGAGGGGTGTTGGTGTGTGCTAAAAAGATTATAAGTCTGTCAATATTAGTATCTGACTTGTTAAAAGTAAGGAATTCTATATTAAAATTCAATTTATAAGCACACAAAAACATTTATTCCATGCATGACTACACAAAATGAACTCAGATAAGAAGTAATATTGATCGGAAATGACTGTTGAGTGAAAGAAAATATGATAATAATCAACTATCGTTAACAATCACCCTTGCTAGGACAGTTAAAAATCATTGTAGCCGACTTCTATATTTGTACATGTATAAAAAAAATGAAGCGTCATGCGTCCCTGTAACATAAATGGTTGAGATCATTAGCAAGCACCATTAACACATCATCTTTTATATAGGAATGCAGTCAGTGGCGGAGCCAGGATCCAATTTTCAAATCCGGTATTTTTGGTAGATCATAAAGTTTAATTTTTTTTAATTAAATTATTTTCTATAATTTCTTAGAGTACTTTCTTAATAAAAATAAATTGTCCTGTATAATGATTTTAGATTTCCAAACTAAAATTTATAACAATTATTGCATATAAATTTATAGAAAACTTAATATATAATTATACACGTACGATTAACCATTTTGCCTTGTAAATAATTTAAATTATTATATTTATAGAGCTGAATCAAGTTTAGTTTATATATTTTGTTGTGTCTTTAAAACTCTTTAAGCTTTGACAAAGATTTGGACTTACCTAGTATGAGTAAACATGTTTAGTTTTCAACAATTTCAGGGTGAGCCACGACGGCTCCTCGCCCATGCGTCCCTCTGCCCCTNACATATAAATTTATAGAAAATTTAATATATAATTATACACGTAAGATTAACCATTTTGCCTTGTAAATAATTTAAATTATTATATTTATAGAGCTGAATCAAGTTTAGTTTATATATTTTGTTGTGTCTTTAAAACTCTTTAAGCTTTGACAAAGATTTGGACTTACCTAGTATGAGTAAACATGTTTAGTTTTCAACAATTTCAGGGTGAGCCACGACGGCTCCTCGCCCATGCGTCCCTCTGCCCCTGGATGCAGTGATTCATCCACTAAAATGATAGCAGTTCTTAAGGATCGCAGTTATTTGAAAACTCATAAAGTTTTTGTTTGGACTTNATTGAACTTACCTAGTATGAGTAAACATGTATAGTTTTCAACAATTTCAGGGTGAGCCACGACGGCTTCTCGCCCATGCGTCCCTCTGCCCCTGGATGCAGTGATTCATCCACTAAAATGATAGCAGTTCTTAAGGACCGCAGTTATTTGAAAACTCATAAAGTTTTTGTTTGGACTTACCTACAATTTTGTTTGTTGATTAATAAACTTATTATCCTCTGATGTCTTTTTGTTGATTAGATAGAAGAACCTTCTCCACCTACTCCAAAACTATAAGTGGATGAATTGAAATTAATTACCCACCGGAAGGCTTGAATCTTAAGGCATTCTTTGACGAAATTATTTTATGCACGAGGAACACAATGATTAATATAACAACATTTTAATCTATCTCAAACCCTTATTTTGGAACCCAAACATAAATAGATACTTTATGGAAATGGAATATGATAATTAAAACATACCGATTATCTAATTCATTTAATTAACCCATGGCGAGCACGATTGGATAGTCCAAGTGGTAAATAGCTTATCATATGCCGTCTTGGGTTCGACTCTGCCTCATCTCGATAATTTCTTAGAACATATACTAATTTATAAGGCAATAAACTTAATTATTCAAAACAAAACCATGGTGAACGGGGCAATGAACGAGCAATCACCTTAACTGTAACTGCCAACAAAAGAACATGAAACTAAGATTGTCGATGCTCAATAGAGCTTCTGACCCCTCATAATCTAACTGTTCAGGAAATCTCTTGGTTGAGAAATCTCTTAGCTGAAATTCCATTGTGAGGGGGACGTTTGTCTCTGGTGTCTTTGGATTGTGATTCTCAAGCACCTCTTAGTCTGGCAATTAATAGCAATTTTAAGGGTAAAAAGAGGCTCCTTCGTATAAAGTATGATGTGTTGAGATAATTATTTAGAAATTGAGTAATTTTTCTAGATTATGTGAGTTCCGAAAAGAATTTAGCGGATCCTCTAAGCCAATATTTGCAAAGAAGATAAGTTGCGGATATTTCGAGAGGGATGAGCTCAAGCCCAAGGAATAAATATTATGAGCATTACTCTCACATCATCTCTATTGCAATTGTGTAAAGAATGCCCAAGTGAGGTTGAGTTTTGTTTTAACTCTTAATGGATTTATACGCACGAGATATGTGCCAATAAAAGTATTTGTGAAATCCAATATTATGATTTTTTAGGCTGAGTTTCAAATGACTCTTATGTATCAATATTATTTTTAGTGATATTAAGAAGCACATGAGTGATTCAGTTACGTGGATGACTAGCCGTCTTCTATGAAAAAATTTGGGGGATTTTTCTTGAACGCATAATACTAATTTCAGAGTTTATACAAATTTTGGAGTGTTCTATGTGTTGTGGCCTTATGGGAGTCTCGATCTAAATCTTGAGTTCAATACTAGTCCACTCCTTGATCAAGAGTCTTATCACTCAACCATATTTCTTCTCACTATTATAAGAGTTTTATAACAATGTACGAAAGTAAAAAAACAATCAAAATTGAATCATATTTATGTATTAATTGTTAACACAAAATTTCAATAAAATTACATGAAATATATTATAAGAATCAATAATAATCCTTTATAGAGATGCGTAATTAATTTTTTTATTTGTTAATGACTTGATTATTTCTGGTAAAGACTCTCGTGCGTTATCATTTAGAGATTTTATATGAACAATTCTTATTTTTATGCCTGATGTATAAAAATGCTGCAAGCGCACAGTGTTTAATTGTAACAATAACAGATCGATCCTCAAAGATTATGAAACTTTCAAACCCTAACAAGTAAATTAGGTAGACTAGACAAATAATTTTAAGAGAGAATCATTTAACCTAATAAGCAAATAATATCAAATAAATATGGAAAACCTAGGAATCCGAATCCATCAGTTAATCACAATTAATATCCAACTTGCCCTAAAAATCAATTCTCTTTCTTCAATAAATAAATATCAATTAACGAGCCAAACATATACTATGGAACTTATTATCTAACAATAACCCATCAAAACTTCATGGAGCAAACATAGAATATGAAAAATAAATTCAGTAACAATAATATATCAAAATCACTTTGTTAATCAAATAATTAAGCACCAAGAAAAATTATAAGAATAAAATAAAAGGAACAAGAAGATATTAAAAA
Organism: Oenanthe javanica; assembly: GCA_008931105.1. Classification (NCBI taxonomy): domain Eukaryota; kingdom Viridiplantae; phylum Streptophyta; class Magnoliopsida; order Apiales; family Apiaceae; genus Oenanthe; species Oenanthe javanica. The sequence goes on from QRFB01007486.1 coordinate 17,759, forward strand.
TAAATAACTAACTTCATCTTTATCCCAGGGCAAGAAACTTAGCTACACATGATTAAAGAAGCAAATGCAGCAACTAATATAAAACATGCAAATAACGGAAGAAGTGTATTGAAAGAGCAAAAACATAAAAGTACTTTACACCTACTCCTAACTATTGAAAACTAAAGTTAAGGTTAAGGTTCAATGTCATAAATACAATAGAGGAACCCCATATATATATGGAAAATAATGTAGGTCTTCTATATCAATTACAAATTGGATTCCAAAATATTTCCTTCTATTTTTTTTCTTCTCCAACAAGCATTTGATTTTTTCTCTAATTACTTTGCTTCCAAGTAATTCCAACTCCTTCCTTATATTCTCATTTTTCTACTACAATTCTGATTTTAATTAATTTCCTAAAAAATAAAATAAAGACAATTGATTAGTTAATAAAATTATGAAAATAAATATAAAATAGGTATTAAATATGGACCTATCAATGCCAACGAAAGTATGTTCTTCAAATTATTTCTAAAATAGGTATGTTGGGTGTTAAACTTGCAGTTTTATTGATTGAACAAAATTATAATCTTGGTTATGCTACCAGTGCATTTTTTGTTAACCCTAAAAAGTATCTAAGAATTATTGGGCGCCTAATTTATTTGGCGGTTAATGACATTTATGCACCCGAATCTAAGTACAATTTATATACACACCCAAATTTGTCATACACAATTCATATACTTTCTTTAATTATGATTGAATAAAAGAGATAAACTTTTATCAATATTCACCAAAGAGATTATTACACTCATATATTGATGGTAATGTGTTGTTATATGTGTACTGACTAATGTAAATATATCTATATTTTATCTTTTTTATCTTTATTTATTTATCATGTATATTGTTAGTAATGTATGAAACTTTAAATTATCAGTCCTTTAGCATTTCACTGAAAGTAAAGATTAAACAAAACTCATATAACTCTCAATGCACCGAGTATTGCCAATGCACCATGTATATTTTTGGAAATTCAATCCATTAATTGTTATACAAGATACTTGCATAACATACTTAATGTGATTTATGTACATATATACATATGTTTTAATATCATAATCATATGTAGACAACTAATTCATAAGTAGCAATAACACACACCTAGATTATACAATTACGATACACGACAATTTGCATTTTCATGTAATCAAGGTTATAAATCCAGTACATATATAGATATATTAGGCTTTTATGTGTTGTATATACATATATGCTTATAAATATATAAATAATTAGTTTCATGATCAACAAATAATCAGAGACATAACTATAATTTACGGTATTATGAACAATCGATTAACTATACTATATGGTAGCTACAAAATAGATAATGAAAATAAAGATCGTACCTTTATTAGCAAATCACCATTGATTAAGTGCATTTTCTATTCCTAAAACCGCAAGTAGTAATGACATCAAAATCAATCAAAATCAAATTATATATATATATATATATATATATATATAT
>QRFB01007487.1:16835-35084 GCA_008931105.1 Oenanthe javanica
AATCAGTTCTTTGGAAGCCAGTTATTAATTTAACTGGGTGTAGCAAAACCTCAGGGATTAATACGAAAGTACTATTCCCCGAAACCTGTCTCACATTTAATTACTTGCTAATTTTCTAGTGCATTATTTGTTCATTCCTAAACACAGAAAATTAGTAAGCCAGTCTCCTAAACAGCTAAACACTCCCGAACACGAACCCACTAACCGAACTCTAAATCATATATCCGCAAAAGATTCAAAAGAATTTTTTGATTTAGTGAGTATCGTATTCAACCCCCCTTCTACGATACTTTCGGGACCTAACAAAAGGTGACATTTACAGTCTCCTCCACAGTCTTGTGATCAATGATGTAAAATCTGTATGCAGTCCTGTCAATACCATACCTCATGAAGATTCTTTCAAGTGCTTTAGTATCAAATTTTCCTTTGATCTCAGTTTAATCTTTCATGTATTAACACTTGCTTCCAAAGACATGAAAATAATTGATAGTTGATTTCCTTCCTGTAAGCAATTCATAGGGTGTCTTTCCATAGGCCTTGTTAACTACAGTTCTGTTTTGAGTATAACATGTTGTATTTATTGCTTCACCCCAGAAATAGGTAGGAAGTTTTGCTTCACTCAACATTGTTCTTGTAGCCTCAATTAGAGTTCTGTTCTTTCTTTCCACAACACCATTTTGCTGAGGTGTCCTTGGTGCAAAGAATTGTTGAGTGATTCCATTGTCTTTACAGAAATCATTCATGATACTGTTTTTGAACTCAACACCATTATCACTTCTTAAAATCTGCACTTTGTACTTGGGATTCTTGTTAAGAACCCTCACCAAATCAATGATCTCTTGTGCAGCTTCATCCCTGGATGCTAGAAACCTCACCCATGTGAATCTTGAAAAATCATCAACCATCACTAAAGCATATCTTTTTCTTGCCAGTGATTGCACATTCATAGGACCAAATAAATCCACGTGAATTAGTTGAAATGCTTCATTGATTGAGCCACTATGAGTGCTTTTGTGTGTAGCTCTCTTTAGCTTCCCTTTTTGGCAATCCTCACACAATCCTTCTTAATAGAATTCAAGTTGAGAAAGCCCTCTCACCAATTCTCTCTTCATTAGATAATTCATTGCTTTAAAGTTCAAATGGGAAAGCTTCTTGTGCCACATCCAAGTTTCAGATGAAGAAGCCTTATTGTAGAAACAGTAGACTTTGTCTTTTCTTACCGAATCCAAGTCAGCTATGAAGAGGCTTCCTTTTCTAACTTCTTGAAGAGCTTTTTTTCCTGTCTTCTTGTTGACAATGGAAGATCTGTCTTGATCAAAACTAACTTGGAATCCTCTTTCACAAAATTGAGTTACACTCAATAGATTGTGCTTCAAACCATTCACTAGAGCAATTTTCTCTATTTTTAAATTTCCAACTTCCAGTATGCCATATCCCATTGTGAAACCAATGTTATTGTCCCCAAAGGTTACACAAGGGTCATCTATCTCATTGAACTGTGATAGAAGGGCTTTATCACCTGTCATGTATCATGAGCATCCACTATCAATGATCCACATGATTCTTTTATTTTTTCTGTTGCCCTGCAAAGCAAATATCTTGAGTTGCTTTTGGTAACCAACTTTCATTGGGTCCATTTTGCTTAGCTAAATCACAGTTTGAAGTTGGTTCAGTTGTAATTTTTTCTTTTAATTTTAACATGACTCCTGTAGCTACCCATTCAGTTTTGATTACGGTTTGGTAGCTTTGTTCTTGGGTGGCTTGTCCATCCTAACTTTAGGGGGACTTGGAGTCTTTGCCTTTTCAATTTTATCATTCTTATGCAGACATTCTTGATCATTAGCAAAAGGCATGTTAAAGCACATACTCATCAAGTTCATTGTACATGAAATGTAATCAAAATCACCACAGTGAGTTACTTGTTTGTTTTTTAAAGGCATGCTATGTAAATTTCCATTCATAGATGTAGCATTCTTGACATTAGACTTGTTCTTGTTGGAGACATGAGTTATATGACTAGAAGACCCACAATTATTGCATAATTGTCCAGGAGCATTAGGAATATGATCATAATTGTTCTTCTTGTTTATTCCTAGTTTTCCATTTCTATTCTTCTTGGTCTTCATGACAGTATGTTTAGAAGTTACTGTCATGCTGGTATTGACAATAGGTTTAGTAGGAGTTGTCATGACAGTAAGTTTTGATCTCACAGTCTTGACAACAGCTTCTGAACTTACTGTCTTGCCAGTGTTGACAACATCTTTTAAACACAAGTTACTGTCAAGGTCAATACTAACTGTCTTGGGGATTTTGACAGTATCTTTTTCCTTAAGGGACTTGGTAACAGCTTCATTGTCCTCATCATGTATCTCTTGTTTAATCACTAATGCTTCCCCATCAAATTCGAATTCAGCCTTTTTGAACATGGAATTCTTAACTTTCTTTAGAATGGAAGGTTTGACAGTATGTTTAATGTCTTCCTCTACAACATGTTTTTTTCCACTTTTCTTCTCATAGTTAAAACCTATACCTACCTTTTGATTTTCAGTATCATCGTCATGGTATGATTTTAACAAGGAAGAAGATTTCTTGTAGGCCTTGATTTTTAGTTCATTTTCAGAAATCTGTTTTTTGAAAAATTCCTCAATCTTGGAAGCACAAACTACCTTGTTTTTAAGAATCTCATTTTCTTGTTGTAAGGACTCAAAAGCATTTTGTTTAAGTCCTAGTTCATGATTCTTAATCTTCAATAACTCATTAACACTAGACAGTTTGACAATTTCCTCATTAGCAGCTGCATGCTTGTATGAATATTGAAAATTTCAGAACTTAAACTTTCAACACTTTTCTTATACTGAGATGTAGTCATATAAACAGTAGTAAGAATGAGTACCTGATTTGATGAAGTGGATGAACCTTCTCCAGAGTTTTCCATGAGAGCAAGATTTTCATATTCTTCTTCCTCTTCATCATCAGAATCTTCCCAACACTTTCCTTCAGCCACAAAAGCCCTTCATTGTTGCTTTTTGAGCAAGGCTTCATAATTTGCTTTGAGTTCCTCATAATCATTGTCATTTCTTAATACTTGTTTTGGCTTCTTGCATTCTGTTTCAAAATGCCCCATTTCACTGCAGTTGTAACACCTTATCTTGGATCTATCCACCATACCTGTTTTGTATCCACCTTTGCCACTTCCTCCAAGTTTTGAAATATTTGGCTTGTTGAACCTGGTGCTTTGTGATGTGTTGAAATACTGCAAGTGCACAGTGTTTAATTTTAGCAATCACAGATCGATCCTCAGAGACTATGAAACTTCCAAACCCTAACAAATAAATCAGGCAGACGAGACAAATAATGTTAAGATGAGATTTGTTTAACCTAATAAGTAAATAAAATCAAATAATATGAAAAACCTAGGAATCCGAATCCATCAATTAATTACAATTAATATCCAACTTGCCCTAAAAATCAATTCCCTTTTTTCAATTAATAAATATCAATTAACGAGACAAGCATATACTATGAAACTTATTATCTAACAATAACCCATCAAAACTTCATGGAGCAAGCATAGGCTATGAAAAATAAATTCGGTAACAATAATATATCAAAATCACTTTGTTAATCAAACAATTAAGCACCTAGAAAAATTACGAGAATCAAATAATAGGAACAAACATATACTAAAAATAATCAACTAACTTCACCTTCATCCTAGGGCAAGAGAATTAGCAAGACATGCTTGAAGAAGAAAACAAAGCAACTAATATAAGACATGCAAATAACAAATAACATAAANAGAGAGAAATGACAAAAGAAAAGGACGATAATACCTGAGAAAAGCATGATGGAGGAAGTAAAAGGAACTACTATACAACAACAAGGAAACTTATTTGAATCACGCATCCATGAGGTGAATCACCTCTTCCTCGGAATCAACTGGCAATTCTAAAAATGGCTTAAGCCTCTTACCGTTAACTTTCAAAATTTCACCAGTTTTAGGATTTTCAATTTCAATAGCACCATGAGGAAAAATAACCTTAACAAAATATGGTCCCTCCCACCTTGNCCCTTTTTCTTTGCCTCCAAGTAATCTCCACCTCCTTCCTTGTATTCTCTTTTTCTGCTATAATTCTGATTTTAATTAATTTCCTACAAAACAAAATAAAAATAATTAATTAACTAATAAAATTATAAAAACAAACATAAAATAGGTATTAAAGATGTATTAATTATGGACCTATCAAATACCCCCATACCTATCTTTTGCTCGTCCTCGAGAAAAATTAAAAGAAAAAAAAAAAAAAAAAATATTATAAAAGTCCTATGCTCCTTTTCGTAGGCGTGACGGATAATTTTAGGTTTACCAACCCGTTAAACTCGTAGACGATCTCTACCAGAGGAGTGTTGTCTCCTAAGGGTTTACAGAAGATATACCCATAAAATCCGTGAAATATTCTAGCAAGCATCCCACTCTATCAATAACGTTCATCGGTGTCAACAAAAGAAGATTTTTAGGAAAATACATGCCTTAAAGACTCTTCTAATAATAGATAAGATGTAGGTATCTAAAATCCACTTATATCGACGCAAACGTTTGCAAAAACTCCCAAGGTGTGTCGTGAAAATAGGTCTCTGAAGAATCAATTGAATAAGTACATTTCCTCTTTTTCAACCAATATTGAACTGACCCAATCTCTATCAAAACAAGTATCTAGCCAAATTTCACAGTTTTTTTCCAATTGACTGTGCAATGTCTGTTTTCTTAGGCTTTCTATGTTACCCATGTAGCGAGCTTTGGGTCAATGACTCCCAAACCAGTTGGTCTTAGGGCACTAGGTTTCAAAATACCCCTACGGACTTAATTACTCGAGTAACAAAGGCCACAAAACAAGACTAGTCAATTACTACTTTTATCCTAGCTCGTCAAGTAATTCTCCAGTAACCAAGGGCAGTGAAAAGTCACCAAGAAAAATTTATTTCTCATACAATCGCACTTAATACCAGCACATGTACATGGATCGTTCCTTTCATATAACATTGTATTTGCCACCCATTGATCTCAAAGGAGTACTTGATGCTTTATATATTTTTTCACAAACATTTGATTCGACATTGTTTTAACATGTGGGCTCTCTCTCAGGTATCGAAAACTTCCCTAGACAATCTTTCCAACAAAGACCTTGTGCAATAAGTGCCGTCTTGGACTTTTAAGCAAAAATTTGTTCGACACAAGTTTCATGAAGAAAACCTTACTCAACTACGTTCGAATTATCTCAAGGCATTACATATATATAATTTTATAAAAAATTGTTAACACCAACTAGCATCAAAGTACAAGAGTGGAAAACTTAGCTAAAACATCTCTATTTTTGGATTTTCTAATTTTTTAATTTTTTTGGATTTTTAAATTTTTTATAATACTACTAAAACCCTCCCCCATACCTAAATCATGCATTGTCCTCAATGTATGCAAAGAAGAGAGAAATGACAAAAGAAAAGGACGATAATACCTGATAAAAGCATGATGGAGGAAGCAAAAGGAACTACTATACAACAACAAGGAAACTTACTTGAATCACGCATTCATGAGGTGAATCACCTCTTCCTCGGAATCAACTGGCAATTCTAAAAATGGCTTGAGCCTCTGACCGTTAACTTTCAAAATTTCACCAGTTTTAGGATTTTCAATTTCAATAGCACCATGAGGAAAAACAACCTTAACAAAATATGGTCCCTCCCACCTTGACCTCAACTTACCAGGAAATAAATGCAGCCTGGAGTTGTACAAAAGAACTTTTTGACCAGGAGAGAATGATTTTCTCAAGATAGATTTATCATGCAAAAGTTTAGTTCTTTCCTTATAAATTTTAGCATTTTCATAGGCATCATTCCTAATTTCCTCTAACTCAGACAATTGTAACTTCCTATGATTACCAGTAGTGGGTAGATTAAAATTGAATTCTTCGATAGCCCACAAGGCTCTATGCTCAAGTTCTACAAGTAGATGACATGCTTTACCAAACACAGTCCTATAAGGAGACATGCCTAAAACAGTCTTAAAAGCAGTGCGATAAGCCCAAAGTGCATCTATCAACTTAATAGACCAATCATTCCAATGTGAGTTGACTGTTTTTTCTAGAATTTGTTTAATTTGCCTATTAGAGACTTCAACTTGACCACTGGTTTGAGGATGGTAAGGGGTAGCCAACCTATGAGTGATGGAATACTTTTTCAAAAGAGACTCAAATTGATGGTTTTTGAAATGCGTACCTTGGTCACTAATTATAGCTCTAGGCGTACCAAATCTAGAAAAGATATTCTCCTTTAAAAACTTAANATGTGAACAAAAGAAGATTTTTTAGGAAAATACATGCCTTAAAGACTCTTCTAATAATAGATAAGATGTAGGTATCTAAAATCCACTTATATCGACGCAAACGTTTGGAAAAACTCCTAAGGTGTGTCGTGAAAATAGATCTCTGAAGAATCAACTGAATAAGTACATTTTCTCTTTTTCAANGCGGCATCATATTTCTTCGAGTGATTTTTCCTAAATGTTGACACCTACTACAAGCGGTACAAAACTCTGCAGAATNGAAAAACTCCTAAGGTGTGTCGTGAAAATAGATCTCTGAAGAATCAACTGAATAAGTACATTTTCTCTTTTTCAACCAATATTAAACTGACCCAATTTCTATCAAAACAAGTATCTAGCCAAATTTCACAGTTTTTTTTCCAATTGACTGTGCAATGTCCGNCTTTTTCAGCTATTTTTTTTACTAAAATGACCTCCACAAGCCTGATCATGACAAAAGGAAAGTACACTTCTAAACTCATGGTTGGGAACACACCTCCTAATGATTTGGTCTGGACAATATTTGAAAAGATAGGGATCATCCCAAAAGAAGTGTTTGGCTTGTGAGAGAAATTTGGATTTATCTTGCTTAGACCAATGAGAAGGAATCTCACCAGTGACAAGGTAGTTGACAATATCAGCAAACCAAGGAGTAACAGAGATGGAAAGAAGATGTTCATCGGGAAAAGATTCATTTAAGGGTATATCAATAGTGGAATCCACTATTAATCGAGAGAGATGATCGGCNAAACAATTTATTTCTCATACACTCGCACTTAATACCAGCACATGTACATGGATCGTCCCTTTCGTATAACATTGTATTTGCCACCCATTGATCTCAAAGGAGTACTTGATGCTTTATATATTTTTCCACAAACATTTGATTCGACATTGTTTTAACATGTGGGCTCTCTCTCAGGTATNTAGCAAACCAAGGAGTAACATAGATGGAAAGAAGATGTTCATCGGGAAAAGATTCGTTTAAGGGTAAATTAATAGTGGAATCCACTACTAATCGAGAGAGATGATCGGCAACCACATTTTCTGAACCCTTATGATCCCTAATTTCTAGGTCAAATTCCTGAAGCAACAAGACCCATCTAATCAATCGGGCCTTTGAGTCTTTTTTTGAGAAAAGGTATCTAAGGGCTGCGTGATCGGTGTAAACAATAATTTTGGAACCAATAAGTTATGACCGAAACTTCTCAAGGGCAAAGACTACTGCTAAGAGCTCTTTTTCAGTTGTGGAGTAATTAAGCTGAGCATCATTTAAGGTCTTACTAGCATGGTAAATGACATGAGATAGTTTATCTATTCGTTGACCTAACACCGCCCCTACCGCATAATCTGAAGCATCACACATTAACTCAAAAGGTTGAGTCCAATCGGGGGACTTGATGATCAGGGCTGAAGTCAATTCGTTCTTAAGCTGGTCAAAAGATTGAACACACTCACTAGTAAACTTGAATTTGACCTCTTTAGAAAGAAGGTTGGTCAAGGGTCTAGCCTTCTTACTAAAATCTTTAATGAAACGTCGATAGAAACCGGCATGTCCTAAAAAGGAGCGAATTTCTTTGACAGATTTTGGTGGCGGGAGATTAGCAATAAGGTCGACTTTGGCCTTATCAACTTCAATTCCCTTTTCAAAAAATTTGTGACCAAAAACAATTCATTCCTTAACCATGAAATGACATTCTTCCCAATTAAGAACGAGGTCGGTTTCTTTACACCTTTTTAAGACTAAGTCGAGATGGTGTAGACACTGATGAAAAGAAGAACCAAAGATGGAAAAGTCATCTATAAAGACTTCTAGAAAGTCTCCTATCATGTCAGAAAAGATGCTAGTCATGCACCTTTGAAAGGTAGAAGGGCCAGTAGTTAAGCCAAAAGCTAACCGACGATAAGCGAAGGTTCCGAAAGGGCAAGTGAACGTGGTCTTTTCTTGGTCCTCGGGAGCAATGGGGATTTGGAAATACCCAGAATAACCGTCTAGAAAGCAATAGTAAGAATGACCCGCTAACCTTTCTAACATTTGGTCCATGAAGGGTAAAGGAAAGTGGTCTTTTCTAGTGGCAGCATTAAGTTTCCTATAATCAATATACATTCTCCAACCAGACTGCACACGCGTGGGAACTTGTTCACCATTTTCATTAACTACTACAGTGATTCCTGACTTTTTAGGCACAACTTGAACAGGACTGACCCAAGGGCTATCAGATATAGGAAAGATGATTCCATTATCTAGACATTTGAGGATTTCCTTCCTAACCACTTCCATGAGTGTGGGGTTCAACCTCCGTTGGGGCTCTCTAACTGGTTTAGCATCATCAACTAAGTGAATCCTATGTTGGACAATGGCAGGGCTAATTCCCTTGATATCAGATATACTCCACCCTATGGCTTCTTTATTCTCTCGAAGTACGTGTAAAAGTTCTTNTTGAACCTCCGTTGAGGCTCTCGAACTGGTTTAGCATCATCAACTAAGTGAATCCTATGTTGGACAATGGTAGGGCTAATTCCCTTGATATCAGATATACTTCACCCTATGGCTTTTTTATTCTTTCGAAGCACGTGTAAAAGTTCTTCTTCTTGAGAAAGAGTAAGATCAGTTGCAATGATCACGGGAAGAGACTTGGAAGGACCTAGAAATGCATACTTAAGAGTATCAGGAAGGGATTTGAGTTCTAACTCTGGTGGACTTGACGCAACAGATTCACTAGCTTCGTAAAGCGGTAAAGGAAAGGTTTCGAACTCATGATTAGAACAAGGAGTGGTTGACTCTAACATTTCATTGACCTCACTTATATAATTTGTTTCATCCCAATCTTGACCAAAATGATTTAAACAAAGGCTTAGAGCAGCATCGACATCCACTAACTCATCAATCATGTTGACTTCTAGAGGTTGGTCAAAATAGTCAGGGGGTTGTTTTCCTACATTGAAAATGTTGAGATCAATGGTCATGTTTCCAAAAGTTAGTTTCATTAAACCATTCCTACAGTTGATTAAGGCATTGGAAGTGGCTAGAAAAGGTCTTCCTAGAATGATAGGAATTTGGTTCTTAAGATTTTTGACAGGTTCGGTTTCTAGAACAATAAAATCCACGGGGAAGACAAAATCACCAACCTTAATTAACACATCCTCGACTATGCCCTCGGGAGTNTCATCAACCTTAATTAACACATCCTCCACTATGTCCTTAGGAGTTTTGATAGAACGATCAGCTAACTGAAGAGTGACATTAGTCTTTTTAAGCTCACCTAAACCCAAAGTTTGATAGACAGATAATGGAAGAAGGTTCACACTAGCTCCTAGATCAAGTAAAGCTTTGTCAATGAAAGTATCACCTATGACACAAGAGATTGTAGGACAACCAGGATCCTTATACTTCACAGGGATTTGATGCGATATGATAGAACTAATATGAAAAGTTAGGAATGCTTTCTTAGGAACATGAGTGGTTCTTTTATGAGTACACAAGTCTTTTAGACACTTAGCATAAGAGGGAATTTGTTGAATTGCATCTAAAAGAGGAATGTTGATCTTGACTTGTTTAAAGACTTCCAAAATCTTATCCAATTGAGCAGATTGTTTGTTTGAAGTAAGCCTTTGAGGAAATGGGGCTTTTGGCTTGAAGACTTTTTCAGAGATGGGTTTTGAAGGTGGTTCATCAGATTTGGAAGGTTTACTAGATTGCATGCACTACTACTTTAGAACTCTTGGGAGACAAAGATTGGTCAAGACTAGGATTTAAGAGTAAAGGATTTGGTTCAGAAGTGAGTTTTTCTTCCTCTTGAGTATTGAGACCAGAATGATTGTTGAATTGATTACCGGACCTAAGAGAGATGATGGAATTCACATTTTCAGGAGCTTTTTGGTTTTGATGAAATTTAGGATTAACCTCAGGTTGACTAGGAAATCAGTTTCTCTCTCTCTCACTGATTGTGTTGGCTAAGTGACTGATTTGGACCTCTAGTTTAGATATGGCTTGAGTATTGTAATTTAGTAACTGCCTATCTTGGGTCATAGTTTGCATGAAAGCCTGTTGAGATTGAGTTATATTAGCTTGGGATTTCAATAACGCCTCAATACTCTTTTNATGAAAGCCTGTTGAGATTGAGTTATATTAGCTTGGGATTTCAATAATGCATCAATATTCTTTTCTAAGAAATTCATTTTTTTATCAGTTTCATTAAAACCAAGAGGATTCAAAGGGACTGAAAAAGAATTTGGATATGAGTCAAAGTTTTGAGTAGGAAAAGAATTAGGATTTTGGGTTGGAAATGGACTAGAATTGGGATTTTGAAAAATACGTTGAGATGGTTGGTTATACTGATTGTATTGACCTTGGTTCCATGAGAAATTTGGGTGATTTTTCCAACCAGGGTTGTATGTGGGTGAAAAGGGATCATTCATAACTCTCGCTTGAAACATGGCATTAGCTTGTTGAATTTCAGGGCAATTTTCTNCTCGCTTGAAACATGGCATTAGCTTGTTGAATTTCAGGGAAATTTTCTATCACATAATTAGATGAGTTATAGTTTGCACAGACAGACATGTTGTTGGTTTCTAAGGCTTCTAATCTTCTTGTGAGTGTAGCTAATTTAGCTTCAGTTATAATAAAATTACCAACTATATGTATGCCCTTAGATGAGTTAGATTTTTTGATTTCTTGACTTGGTTCCCTAGTTGACTCCCACAACATTGTTTTTTCAGCTAACTCCTCAAAAAATTGCCAAGCTTCTTCTTCATTTTTATCCATGAACTTACCTTGACACATTGACTCTAACAAAGAAGTGGTTGGACTATCTAAGGCTTCATAAAGAATTTTACAAAGTCTCCATTGTTCTATACCATGTTGAGGACATTGGGACAACAGATTTTTAAATCTATCAAAATATTTCCAAAAAGACTCATTTTGGTTTTGTTGAAATTGGTTGATTTCATTCCTAAGTTTGTTAACCTTATGATTTGGAAAATATTTTTTTTGAAATATGCTTACAAATCCCTCCCAAGTTGAAATGGAATTAATGGGTAGACTATATAACCATTTTTTAGCATTTTCTTTAAGAGAAAAGTTGATAAGTCTCAATTTAATGGAGTCATCAGTCAATTGTTGAATTTTCTGTAGGGCACAAACTTCCTCAAACTCTCGGATGAAAAGATATGGATCCTCTCCCTCTACCCCAGTAAACCTAGGTAACATGCTAATGTGGTGAGATTTGATTTCAAAATTATTACCATTTACTGTTGGTAGGACTATGCATGAAGGTTGGGCGGAACGAGTGGGGTAACAACGGTCTCTAAGTGGAATAGACATGACTTACAAGTAAGCAAGTAGCACGTAACAGACAAGAGATAGAACTAAACACCTAAAAAAATGCAGAAGAAAAATCCTGTTTCTATGTTAACCTAGAGAAATTCTAGACCTGCTCCTAACTTTAAGATAATACTAAGAGTCACAAATCTAAAAATACTCAAACTGATTGACCAGGCAGATAGAAGCATTGCCAAGAGGCTAACTACCTTTCTAGACACCAATCCAAATTGGCCAGGTAAGCTCTCGCTTTCCTAGACACCAAAAGTAAGAATACGTAAAGATTTGTTTCTTCTTAGGTTCTCTTCCTAAGTGAGCGCGAAATCCTAGGGGCCAANGACACCAAAAGTAAGAATACGTAAAGATTTGTTTCTTCTTAGGTTCTCTTCCTAAGTGAGTGTGAAATCCTAGGACCCAACGTCTACTTGATTTTATTAAGGTAAGGGGAATGCAAGATGAACGTATTAGTGATTTGTGGGNAACTAACTTCACCTTCATCCTAGGGTAAGAGAATTAGCTAGACATGCTTGAAGAAGAAAACAAAGCAACTAATATAAGACATGCAAATAACAAATAACATAAAAAGTGTTTGCGAGATAAAAAAACTTGTTTGTATTGAAAGATCAAGAAAATAAAAGTACTCTACTCCTATTCCTAATTATTGAAAACTAAAGTTAAAGTTAAGGTNAATAAAGAAAATCTAGATGATGTGCTCCTATGTGAGATATGAATGATGCAACAAATTGGTTTTTAACAAGACAAATAACTAACTAATTTTTTTTGATTTTTTTTTAATATTTTTTTTGGATTTTTTTTAAATATTTGAGAGAAAAAAATAAAACTAGAGATGTGATACGGAATACCGAAAAGTGCTTTCCAAAAATTTCTAAGGAGACAATGATGCCTTCTAACGATCTTCTTGTCCAAACTTTTATCCGCTTCACAAATCCCTAAAAAAAATACAAAGAAAAATAAGAAACTAATCCGAAGAATTAAATATTAAGGAGTAAAAATTACCAATAGTCCTCGGCAGCGGCGCCAAAAACTTGATGTGTTGAAATACTGCAAGCGCACAGTGTTTAATTNATCTCTTTTTTTTGCCTCCAAGTAATCTCCACCTCCTTCCTTGTATTATCTTTTTTCTGCTATAATTCTGATTTTAATTAATTTCCTACAAAATAAAATAAAAATAATTAATTAACTAATAAAATTATAAAAACAAACATAAAATATGTATTAAAGATGTATTAATTATGGACCCATCACTTTGTCCTCTGGGTTTGAAAGCTTTGTTCTTCTTGAATCTCAAGTTGGAGAACTTCCTTACCATGTAAGCCATTGTTTTGTTTTCCATGTTGTATGGTTCCTCCAAAGTGTAGAACTCATATTCATCACCATCCTTGAGTTCCAGAGTCACACTTTCATCTTCATCTGTGATTTCTTCAATCTTGATTTGTTGTTGATGTTGAGGTTCCTTTAGCTTCATCATCTATGGATCTTGAGCTACTAGAGCATTTGATGTGTTGGCCATTTTTCCTCTTTGACTAGCTTGAATAGCTCTCTTTTATAACAATTCTAGCTCATAGGTTTTAAGTATGCCATATAAAGTTTCAAGAGAAACTTTTGATAAATCCCTTCCTTCTCTTATGGCAGAAACCTTGTGCTCTAGATGGTCAGGAAGTGTTAACATGAATTTCATGTTTACTTCCTTTTTGTCATAAAACTTTCCATGCAGCTACAGGTCATTTATCAACCTATTAAACCTCTCAAACATCTAAGTCAACCCTTCACTTGGTTTGGGCATGAAGGCTTCATACTGAGACACCAAAATCTGTCTTTGATTTTCCTTTACTTATTTTGTTCCTTTACAGAGTATCTCAATGGTTTTCCATATTTGCTTTGCACTGGTGCAGTTGACAATGTTATTGTACATTACATTGTCAAGTGCCTCAATGATGATAAATTGTAAGCAATCATCCAGAGATACTTTTTCTCTTTCAGTGTCGTTATACTCTAAAACCTTTTTAGGAACCCAGTAGGCTGGTATTGTTTCACCATCTATTGTAGTTTTAGGTACATAAGTCTGAGGAATGAAAGTACCATTTTCCAGTATTCCAGGGTAAAGAGGGTTGGCTGTTTTTATGAACAACATCATTTTTCTTTTTCACAGGTTGTAGTGTTCCTTGTCAAAGGTGGGTATTTTTATGCTGCATACTTTCTGTGCACTCATGTTTAGATCTTTTCAGGTTATGTATATCTAACCCGCCGCCCTGATACCAGTTGTTAAACAGTATGCGTGTTGCAGAATGTGGGGGGGATTGAATGCAACTTGATAATTTATTACTTATCTTGCTAACAACAAACAAGAAGTAATAAAATCAAGTGACAAATGCAAACAACATTAAGCAATTAAATGAAGAAAGGTGTTTAACTTCAAAATTTAATTTAATTAATTTTTGTTTTGCTACAACTGACTGGAATATGTTTCCAGCTTCAATAAATACAATAACAAGAGATTGTTAGTGTTTCTATGCTTGAGAAAAGTTAAGCTCAGTTGCGTAAGGAAAAGTGTTTGTGAGATATGTGTATTTATGCTAAAACACATATCCCACTTACAAGTGTACGTTTCCTTGTTCCAAGGACAATACTCGAAATAGAAACTTCACTTTTTCTATTCAAATTTGACTTCATCCCATTTGTAGATAAAGCTGCTCTGAGATGATTTGATGTTCTTGACTCCTTGAGCATGCTTTATCTTTTTGCTTGCCTTTTCTCAAGTTGCAGTAGTAGACTTGATAGACTAGATAGAGTTGTCAAGATCAATATTTGAATTTTTACTACCTAGTCTGCTACTTGAAATAAACTATCAGCTTCACCAAAACGTTACTGTCAACCTTTTGCTTCTCTTTGGTAAAAACATCTTCAACTCCACATATTTTACTGTCAAACTTGACAGACTTCTAAAACTTGCTGTCGTCCAAAGGTTCTGTTAATTATCCCCGCTAAACATACTGTCAACTATCCCCGTCAAAGTTGTTGTCAGTAAAACTTGTTGTCTTCGATTCTTCAATCTCCGCCAAGTTTACTGTCAAGGGAATAGTTGTTGTCAGTAAAACTTGATGTCTTAGAATCTTCATTCTCTGCCAAGTTTACCGTCAAGAGAATAATTGCTATCAGTTGCTCCAAAAGGTGATGTCACTTGAATATGATGTCGTAGGCTTCAGTTTGCAGAATGTTATTGTCAATGATTTGATCCATGCTGTGCATGAACACTTTGTGAACTTCTACATCATAGATCATGTTATTACATTTCACAAGACAGTAATTATTGAGACATACTGTCACCTACTTGGCTTTAATACATACTCTTACAAGTGACAACTAAACATACTGTCAATATACATATGACAGTACGTTTTATTTAGTTAATTTCTTATTAATCTAAGTATCTTATAGTTGATTACAATGTTAACACCACAATACCTAAAACATTTCATAAGGGAACTTGCAGAAAATGGAGTAATTGAATTATTCTATGTTCCTACACAAAAACAGTTGGCTGATATATTTACTAAACCACTAGATGAAGCCACCTTTAACAGGTTATTAAGTGAGATTAGAATGCTAAATTCTTCTGACTAGTGACTAAATAAATATATCTCACCAATTGTTGCAATAATTGTTTCACAGACATGATCCTTACATGATTTATCTAAGTGAAACAGACTGGTGTGTACCTATAAATGCATCAGTTATATTGTTGTACATTTTGTTTTGAAAATAAAATGAAATAGTATCTTGGGACTATTTTTATGTTCTAAGGAAGTCTAAAAAGAATTATTATACTTGTGCATCTTTAAATAACAAGCGTGATATTCATTTATTCAGGAATATTTTGCAAATACATTTTTAATTTCAGAATTAAATAAATTTTATTTCTGAAAAATGTGTCTGACAAATTGTTATTTTATTTTCCAAGTGAAAATATAATAATTCTTCAAAAACTGGATTTTGTGATTAAGTTGTCATTCTTTTCTAACTTCTCGACTGTGTTTATATTTATGAGTTCTCGAATAGTTCACTTTAGTGAGTTCTCGACTAACTAAGTTCTCAGAGTTCTCGACCTCGTTTTAATTTGAGTTATCGAATCCTAGAGTTTTCGATTGAGTCAAATTGAGTTCTCGATTGCTATACTTCTCGAATATACATACAAATATGAGTTCTCGATCAATCTCTGAAAGTTCTCTACTAAAGTTACTTTATTCATTTTCTGAGTTCTCAAACATACAGAATCGATTACAATTCTAGTCGATTTGTCTAAGTTATATAAATAGCAAAGTAGATCTAACATTTCATTTCTACGCTTAATCGCAAACTCAAAAAAAAAATTGCTCTCTACAGTTACACTCGATTTCTCTCCTACTTTTCTCTAAAATCTTCGTTTCTTCACTTTTCTTTTTCTACACACTACTCAATGGCTTCATCTAGCTCTAACCCTGCAACTATAACTTATATAATTCCAGAAACCAACTTCTTAGCCATTGCAAGAGACACAGATGCAAAGCCATAATACAAATACTTCACCAGATTCCTCATAGATTCTTACTTGAAGGAAACATTGTTGACCAGCCCTCCACTGTACTTGGACATTCTTGAGTAGTTCTGGAACACTGCAAATTGGGAGGAGGTTGTTTTGAAGGATGAGAGCTTCAAGATTGTTGTAACCTGCAAGATTCAAGAAGTAGAAATTAGCTTTGATGAAAAGGATGTCAATTCAAGCTTATCATTTTCTATAGAACAGTTTGATGAAGTGCCAACAAATGCTGAGTTGGAGGACTTCATGGAATTCATAAGATACGCTGATGAGGTCAAGCTGGGAAAGTTGAACAAGAAACATGTAAGGAAGGAGTGGTCATTCGTTTCTGACACTATTCTAAGAGTGTTCACATGTAGGAAGACATGGTTTGACGAAATAAGCTCAATTTCCTTGAAGTTGGCCTACTCATTGGCTTACAATCAGAAGCTCAATGTTGGCAAGTTCATCCATGGGGAGCTCACAACCAGGATTCTCAAGAGAGGTAATGAAATTTTCTTTCCTCATTTTATTCAGTCAATTCTCAACTATAAGAATCCTACATTGATTGATTTACTTGGGATGAACAAAAATAGAATTGGCTACTCTAAATCTATGTCAAAAATCATTTTTGCTACATTGGATAGGAGAAGCACTGTGAATGTACCTCTTCATATCACACCTCATATAAAGAGTGTATTTGAAGGGTATCCACTTGTGCAGCCTATATATGATTACTTATTTACAGTAGAGGATCCCAAGGTTACAAAAGTACCTAATGCACCTAACCCAGGGACCCTTAACCCAACTGAGCCAATTATTTCAAATCCACTAGATAGTAGTGAGCCAACCTCCGCATCCTCTCAACAGGGTGTGTGTGAAAAGAAGAAAAGGAAGAAGCCAGCTTCTAGGAATAAATTAGAAGTAGTTGTAGAAGCAAATCAAGACGAGTCACCTGTGGCACCTCTAAAAAGGAGAAAGACAAATAAAGAGGCCACTCTAGACCACTCTACATCCTCCTAACAGGATGTAGAGATTACAAAGGGACTACACCTGCTACTAGGTGCACTTTCTCAACAAAGTGCATCTATTGAAATTGGGAGTCAGCTCACTCCACTTTATAAAGAGTCTGCAACATCACAGGAACTCACTCATGTTATTGAGAGAAGAATAGTTGAAAAGGAGACACAAGTGCACTTAGGAAATTCTATTAAAACTTCCTCATTTTTTCAGGGGGTTGCCATCACTCACAACTACTCAAAATTCTCTCTTCTATTCTTCAAATTTCTTCTTAACCAATTGTCTAGTCAAACAAAAAAGGTTGTTGATCATCAGGAATCTACTCCTCCTGGTGAGTCAAACTCAAGTAACTTGGTGCATGACACCTTCCTCACTACTCAGGACATGCATCAAGATGGTGAGGGAATGCAAGCTGAGGCATATCCTGATGACACCATCAAAATCACAGAGGTTCCAGGAGTTTTTACTTCAGACTCTGTGGTGGCTGAGAAAATAATTCTATTTAGTCTCATTCATTAGCCATTAGAGCACCAAGTGTCTTCACAGACATTGGGTAATCTAGGGGACCTTCACCCCATGCAAATAGCATCCCCTAGACACTCCCCAGTCATTTAAAGGTTGTCTCCTATGGAGAGGTCACCTATCCATCCAGTGTCTAGGGAATTATCTGAGAAATTGAATGAAGAACTAGATACTGAGGGGACCACTGTAACAAGTGGCCCTAGATCTCACTTTTTGTCACAATGGATGAAACCTGTGCAACATGATAGGGATTCAGAACCATCTACTGATGGGTTCTTATCTGAAGAAAAATTAAAAGAATTATATGGTGATCAATTGGTTAGTTTTTATCACATTGCTCAACAACTCCTGATTGCTCACTTGCCAAATCAAGATTATGCTGCTATTCTTTTGGAGTATTGTTCGCACTTTATTCACGCAAGAGAACGTGGTCACAAGTAATACAGTAATAAGTAG
>QRFB01007488.1:0-28424 GCA_008931105.1 Oenanthe javanica
CCCTCTACAACACTTTGGACCTAACAATTCTCGATTCCTGTAATCCTACGTTCCAGATGATCTGCAGTGTTGGCACGAACTTCCTATAATCTCCCTGTAAAATAAATTTTAAGGCTTGTACTGAGAATCCAGGTTGTTCAGTCTGTTCTCCTTCACTACTTTAAACCCTTAAGATTTTTCATTCAAAAATTCAACTCAAATTAACCAAAAACTGTACTCAAATTAATCTCTTCTTTTCTAGCATCCGAATAAATAGTGGGATCCTATGGAGTAAACCTCTGAGGAAATTAGTACCACTTCTTCTTCAACCTGTTCCAGAATTAACTTCATTGAATAATCTTCAGTTAGTTTTAATTGTCTTCAATACCCAAAAAAAATCTTCATCTACTACTCCTTGAGCACCCTAAATTTAATATTTAAAAAAAAATTAAATGTACAGAATTTTTAATTTTCTTAGAAAATAAATTAATCAAAAATAAAAATTTATAACAAATTAATTTTCAAGAATTTTGAATTTTCTTAAAAATTAAAATATCATAAATTAATACTTAAGAAAAATTTTAATTTTCAAGAATTTTAAATTTTCTGGAAAAATAANTTAAATTTTCTGAAAAAATAAATAAATCTAAAATAAAAATTAAAGAGTACAACACTTGGGTTACCAAACTACATTTTGGTGCTTGTGTCGAATTACTTGTCAATTGCATACTTGCCTTTTTGTTTAATAGGTTAAACTTTAAACTTTATTTAAATATATAAAATAAACTAATTAAAATATATAATATAAACTTATAGAAATTTATAAAACAAATTTTATAAAAGTTTTAAAATAAATTTAATATTAAATTTATAAGATAAAATAATTAAAATTTATAATATAAACTAATAAAAAATTATAAAACAAATTTTATAAAAGTTTATAAAATATCTTTAATATTAAGTTTATAAAATAAACTAATTAAAATTTAAAATATAAACCAATAAAAGTTTATAAAACAAATTTTATAAAAGTTTATAAAATAAATTTAATTTAATTTTATAAAATAAACTAATTAAAATTTATANTTTAAAATATAAACCAATAAAAGTTTATAAAACAAATTTTATAAAAGTTTATAAAATAAATTTAATTTAATTTTATAAAATAAACTAATAAAAGTTTACAAAATAAATTTATTAAAATAAATTTATTAAAAGTTTGCAATTAAACTTATTTAACAAGGCCTCCTCTTTCTAAGTCTAGACAGATTCGGGACGACGAGCTTTACTGAGTTGTGAATCTTGATTTGTATATCAATCAATCAGCTTTGATACCAATTGTTAGGTCCCAAAATATCGTAGAAGTGGGGGTTGAATACGATACTCACTATATTAAAAAATTCTTTCGAATCTTTTGCGGATAAATAATTTAGAGTTCGGTTAGTGGATCGAGTCATTGAGTGTTTAGGAGGTTGGCTTACTAATTTTCTGTATTTATGAATAAACANATCGAGTCCTTGAGTGTTTAGGAGGTTGGCTTACTAATTTTCTGTATTTATGAATAAACATTAATGTTCTAGAAAATTAGCAAGTAATTAAATGAGATAAGTTTCGGGGAATATATCTTTCATATATAAACCCTGAGGTTACTACACTCAGTTAAAAATATAACTGGTTTCCAAACAACATTTTTGTTCTTTGCTTCTACAAAGAGATATAACTTAATCCCTATACAATATTTGACTATGTGTTTGTACTAACGAAATCTAGCTAACAGAGAGTGTTTTACAATAGCCCTATATATTTGCAATATAATGAACCGGCTAGAATATAAAACTCCTGTGAAGAAGGTGAGTGTATGACTTTGTGTCATCTTCTTCTCCGGCTACTGGTTTCTCTCTGTATCTCTCTGTATGGTTGTATATTTCAACAACTCCAAAATGAACACGTCATTCTGTTTTTGTAGTGTAGACTTTCAAATCAATTAGAATTGATTTTCTTCACAATGCTTAAGTCCTTTCTTGCGCCTGTAGAGGATGAGTGGTTTATAAGCGCCACAAAATAGCTTTGTTGTGCCTTGATTGATGTTTTTTACGCCTATACTGTGTATGCCTTGTATAGGCACCACAAAGTACTTAGAATCCTTCAATAGAAGTTTCTTGCGCCACTAAGTAATTTTGTTGCGCCTGCACTCTTAATTCCTTGTGTAGGCGCCATCAAATGCACTATGTTATTTATTGCGCCTCAAATGACTTGTTTGTTGCGCCTATACTCCTGTGGCCTTGTGGAGGCACCACTTAGTACTTAGAATACTTGTTCTTTCTTTGCACCTTGAACTTGTTTTGTTGAGTGTGCACACTGAGTTCCTAGTGCAGGCACCACAAAACACTTAGAAACTTCCTTCAAGTATTTCCTTGCAACATTATAACTTTTGTTGCGCCTCTCCATTGCTTCAAGAGTATAAGAGTCACCAAAAGTAGTAATACTTGCCTTAAACAATTTCTTGAAATGCTTGAAGTATTTACCACTTGGTTTTTACTCTTCTGTCTTGATCAATTGATTTTCTTTTGATACATCAAAGTAATTCTCTTCTTGTTGTGCTGACGCTTAGTGCACTGGTCTGGTTCACAAACGACTAACACAGAATTAAATTCTTTTAACTTCTATTCTGTTTCAGCTGATTAACCTTGGACTGTTGCATTGCTTCAAACACTGACTGTTGATAAGCACTGTACTTTCACTAGAATCTTTTCTGGTTCTTCGATAACGTCTCCATTATTACCACAATCTTGAATACTTCATTCTATGTTCTTCACTGACGCTTGAACATATAAATTAACTTCTTCTAGTGAGTATAACTTCAAGACTGCAGCTGTCTTCTTTAACCTTTGTCTTCACCCTTCTAGATTCATATACTTCGAACACTGTCTATCTTCAATCAATGCCTTTACACTGAAATCCTCTAGTGGCACTTCTATACTAAATCTTCAGCACTTCTGAAATCCTGAAAGTCTTCAACCATTATTCTTCAGTGAAGCATGAACATATTAATGAACTTTTTTCATTGACCTGTAGTAGACTTCAAAACTTTTTCCAATATCTTAATTCACTGTATCTGCCTTATCTTCATTTCTTCCTGATTTTTGTGCAAGCATAGTATTATTTACTTGTCATATTCTAGTGTTGAGTTATCACGATTACTATTCATACAACTTCGTAATCTCACCAACACTTCTTTTTGGGACTTTAAGTCAAACAGAATGATGATAGAATTTTCATCAATCAATCAAAGTATATGAAAGAACTATTGAAAATGTTTGATATGCAAGACTGTGGCACTGCCAAAACTCCCATGTCAACAGTCACTAAGCTAGACTCTGACCCAAAGGGTAAGAAAGTTGACAATACTAGTTATAGAGTTATGATTGGCTCATTGTTATATTTAACTGCTAGTAGACCAGATATAATGTTTGCAACATGCCTGTGTGCTACATTTCAAGCTGACCCTAGAGAATCACATTTAATAGCTGTGAAAAGAATTTTTAGATATCTCAAGGGTGCACAAACTCTAGGACTTTTGTATCCTAGAGAGTCTGATTTTTCACTAATTGGCTATTCAGACTCTGATTATGTAGGATGCAAAGTGGATAGAAAAAGCACAATAGGTCAATGCCAATTTCTTGGAAATAGGTTAATTTCTTGGTTTAGCAAGAAACAATAGACTGTATCAACCTCAACAGCTAAGACTGAATACATAACAGCTGGAAGTTGCTGTGCTCAAATTCTGTGGATGAGAAATCAGTTATTTGATTATGGACTAACATTCTCAAATATTCCTATGTATTGTGATAATACCAGTGCTATTAAAATTGCAGAGAATCCAGTCCAACACTCCAGAACAAAGCACATTGATGTCAGGTATCACTTTATTAGAGAACATGTTGAAAATGGTACTGTGACACTTCACTATGTTCCAACTGACAGACAGATTGCAGACATTTTGACAAAACCACTTGATGAGTCTACCTTTCTCAGACTGGTAGGTGAATTAGGTATGTTAAACATGTAAGTGATCAATCATAACAAAAAGCAAGGTATGTACTTTAATTATAGTCCGTCTTAACACACTNCTGTTTTATCAAACTATGATTTGTTATTGCAATATTTTTTAAGTACTTTATCTTGACAGAGTCTAACTCCTAGACTCTGACGAGTCTGTAGACTATGAGAGTCTGTAGACTCTGAGAATAATAACGCTTATACTCTGAAACGGTTAAAATTCGCGCCTGCAGACTCTCATTACGTTTAAACTGTGTAAATAACTTGAAATAGGCGGTAATAGTTACTTTTGACTGGAGACAAGACGTAGACTCGTGTGTAGTATATGCAACTTAAACAAAATAGAAAATTCTCATACATTTTACTCACTTATTTATTGTGAATTATTTTCTAAGGCAGAAATACTCACAGAGCTTTTCACAAACCCTAGGTAAATTTCTCAAGAACTTTTGTCACTTTCAACTCCACAATTTCAATGGCTGCTATTTCAATTGTTATGAGGGGACCCAAGGCAATTGCATTCACTTTTGGGGATTTCGAGTTCATGACCACTAATCATGTGGCAGCCCTAGGAGATAAGAAAGAGGTAGATGCTGACTACTACCATATGATGGACTTCTTGGAGCAATCTAAGCTCAACTACATTCTCAAGGTATCACCAGTCATTCACATGGATGCTGTCTCTCATGCATGGAGTTCGGCCAATGTAGTTGATCCTTCTTAGGATCAACCAGGTAAAATCATGTTCACCTTTGGCTCCACTACCTTTGATGTTACTGCTGATGTGCTTAATTCAGTGTTTAAGTTTCCTATTAAACAACCATTTGATGAAACTATTTCTGATATTGATATTAAGAGCATGTTTAAATCACTAGGTTATTCTGCTAGTTTAGAAATATTGAGTAAGGTAACTAGGCCATATTTGAGGAAATAATGGTCATTTTTCTTTGATCAAATTGCTAAGTGTTTTACTGGTAAATGTAGTGGCTTTGATGATATTACTGCTATTACTTATCAAATTGGTCATAGTCTCTTGTTTGATAAGGTGATCAACATTGGTGATATGTTGCTCACTCAAATGAGAGATAAATTAAACAATGTGCAAGAGGGGAGGAAGAAAGTCTAATATCATAGATTTCTTATGATTCTCCTCAACCACTTCATTCCTGACATGTCAACTAGGTTGCAGATGATTGTTGTGTGTAGGCCTACAAGCAACAAAGATGGATATTCTCTGACATGAAGAGAACTGATGACAAGAAGAAGAGTCTACCTACCATGACATATCCACAGGTAATGCAGGTAAAACTCTTTACCTATAAACCTTTTCTCTATGATTCTTTATTCTTTGGTGGTGAAATGGTGCACGAACAAGTAATGGAGATTCCCCCTGCACCTACCCAAGTAGCCAAATCCCCTTCCACCAAAAAATCTCAAAAACCACAATCCAAAAAGAAACCAACCTCTGGTGTCTCTCAAAAGTCACCAGTTGTAAAGGGGAGGAGATTGATCCAAACTAGGCTAATAGATGAGCATAGTGATGTGGAGCTCAATCCTCTAGAGAAACAAGTTGTTGAAGGACTTTCTTCGCTAAAAGAGGGTCATGATACACTTGATTCTAACCTTCAAACCAAGTCTGTAGACTCTCAAAAGGCTACAAACTCTGCAAAACCTAGGGATGCACCTTAGGATTCTCAAATTGAGTCTCCTGAGAACTATTTTGCTCAGAAGTATAGAAGGTTAAAGAAGGCTTATTCTGCACACACACACAAGCCTATAATTGTTACTAACCCTGTTTTAGAGGAAATAGATGCTCTCAAGGCTCCTGTAAAGCCAAACTCTGAAAGTAAGAAAACTCCTGAACCAGAGTCTAATGTTGAATCAGAGTCTAGACTGCCTTTAGACTCTGATCATGAAACATTTTGGGAAGGAATGCCATTGGATGTAACCTCTTGTCTCATTAATGAAATCATTACTCCAAGTGATGAGGTACTGTTATTCTTATATCCTTTGGTGGAATCAGTTGAAAATCCAGAGCACTATCAGAATCAATCTCAAGTCTTGGATCTTCTTACAACCTATAAAGCCCTAAGGAAGAGAATGGAGATGGAGCTACAAATGTCTGCACATGATGTGGTAACAAATCTCTACAGCTACATCTTCAACTCTTCATTACAAAATAAAGAAGCTGGGCTCATAGAAGGAAGGACTAATGCAGTTCTCAAAGCACTTGGTGTGCCAGACTCTGAACTGCCAAAATCAAAGAAGCCTAAAAAGCTTAAGGTCCATAAAAGAAGAGAATCAGAGTCTGTTGCTAAGTTGGAAACTGAGGTTGAGCAACCAGTTTTTAACTATGAAGCAATTTGGGATAAAGGGATTACCTACAGGACTTCCATTACTTGGATTTCTACAATACAGCCTCTTCCAAGAAGGTGGTTGATTTTCTTGTCCACAATATAGGGAAGGTGGCCAATAAGTATATCTATCCAACATATTAGAGTAGATTGGATCAAATCAAGGGCTCTTATTATCAGAAAATTGCAAGGGAAGTGTAGGCTTCCTTTCACATGACTTACGCCCAGGCCATCAATGCAATCCATGCCAGGACCTTTCTCAATAACAACTTGGATGCATTAACTATGGTAGAACCACAAGAGGTAGCAGGTGCTGAAAGGAAGTTGAAGGATGGTACTAGTGCACCAGTGGTGACTAGTGAAAAAGATGACCAGTCTGCCTCACCCATACANCGCCTAGGCCATCAATGCAATCCATGCCAGGACCTTTCTCAATAACAACTTGGATGCATTAACTATGGTAGAACCACAAGAGGTAGCAGGTGCTGAAAGGAAGTTGAAGGATGGTACTAGTGCACCAGTGGTGACTAGTGAAAAAGATGACCAGTCTGCCTCACCCATACAAGAACCACCTAGTCAGAGGTTGGGTGATAGTGGGGCAGGGGAGCATGTTGTTAGGCCCTCCTCGACAACTCAACAATATGCTGATGAGAACCCTAGTGATATGGGAGGACAAACTCTGATGAATGTTCATGAAGAAATTCCAGAATCTATTCTATCAGAGTCTATCCACCTTGAAGGGGAGTCTCAAACACCAACAGTCGAAGATGGTGACACCCAAACTTTGGCTTCTAATGAAGTCATATTGAAGCTGTCAGAGTCTATAGTAGACCCTGAGACTGGAGTACTGGAGCCAACACACTTTGAAAAGAAAGTAGAAGCTAGTAAGGGTTCAGAGTCTGTTGTTGTTCACCCCTTGGCGAAACCCCTAGCCTTTAGACATTTGAAGGGTTTCCCCTCCATCAAGGTAGTTCAGGTATTGAAGCAAGGTTTACTTCTCTCACACCCTCTTTTGTAGGACTTTTGAGTGCACCTATCCAAATGAGTGTAAATATAAATGAGAGGCTGGCACTGGTCCAGACAAAAGGAGAGGTAGAAAAGGCTGTAGAGAGCCTGAGTGAGATTCAGAGAGTGGGTGCCCAACCCCACTGTGAGAATGAGAGACTAGGGTATCCAGAACCTAGCTTTACTTATTGGGATCAAGAATTTCCTCAAAGTTGGTCCAATGAGTTGAGGCAGGGGATGGATGAAAACTCATTTTTCTTGATAATGCAGATTAGAGAAAAGGAGGAGGCTCTAGCTGCTCAAAAATTATTCACACAGAGACCACAACAACATTTAGTGGATTCTCTAGCAAGAAGAGCAGAAAAAGTCATGGAGGTTTTGGTGGATACAACTCCTATCTAACCTGAGACTGCAGAATTGAAGTCAGAAGCACCAATTCTTATCATGCCTATAAGGGCTAGGTTTCCAGAGTCTACAGACTCTGATCACTCTAAGGAGGAGTCAGGGTCTATAGTCCCTTTTGCAGTTTCAGAGTCTACTCAACTAATAGAGTCTACACCTCCAGTTAAAAAGATTGAGCTTGTTGAAGCTGATATGCAAGAGGATTGCAGTTCTAAGGATGATGGACCAATTAATCCATCTTTTCTTTATTTTGATCAGTTTTTTCCTCAAACTTGGGAATCTACACAGCTCAAAGGCATTGCTGATAAAGCTTCTTTTGAGTGCATCTTGGCCATTCACCAGTTTGAAATACTTAAGGCTTTTTAAAAGAAGTCCTTTTTCCAAGAACATGGTCATTACCCTGATGAAGATGCTGATGACTCTTTCATTGAAGAAGACAAAGCTATCAAGGCAGATATTAAGGCTGAGATAGATAATGTCATTGTACAATTAGCTAGTGTGGTCAAGGACATCTCTCATATTCAAACCAAACTTACTGGTGTTGATAATACTACTTATCTGCTCAAAACTCAGTTTGACAGAATACATTCCCTTCAATTATCCAAAGAAATCACTTTCATGGATGTTATTGCTACTATTACTGCTAATCAAGCCAATCTCCAAATAACAGTATCTGATCTAACCACCAAGGTTGATTCAGTCATTGTAGCACATGCCAACATCTCCACAGTACTTGAACAGATTGTTTTGCCTGTCACAGGTGGTGATGATGTTAAAAAGGGGAAAAGAAAGTTGGTGATTCCTTCGGGAGAAATAAGGATGATGTGTGCAAGGATGCTAAACAAAAGGGAGTTAAAAAGAGGACATATGGTGATGATGATGAAGCTGGTGATAGCAGCAATGATGGTCCTAGGGGTCCTGGTGGTGTGTAATAAAAGCAATCTGGAATGACTGTATTAATAAAAACTCAAACACCTCAGTCAGGAACTGGACATGTGAAATCAAAGTCTAAGCCAGACTCTGATAAGAAAAGAAAGAGATCAGACTCTGATAAAATATAAGAACCTACATACTGGCAATGCAGTCAATCAAATCTGGAACTAAGAGCTAAAAATAAGATAGGACTTGGAGGTTTTGAAGAATCTGATATTGATAGAACAACTACTCTAACCAGGGATCCTCAATCCTTGACAGATAGACAGTTTGAGAAAATTACATAAAAACACTTAAATAAAGTGGTATCTGCTCAAATTATTTATAATGTTTTTGAAAGAAAGGTACAAGGAGGTCAGGGAGGTACAGAAAAGGTGCAAAATGAGATGCTTGTATACTTTTTAGAAGGAGGATCTATTAGATGGATTAGTCAATCAAATTTCATCTTCTTCAAACAGGTTGAGGAGTTACAATATATTAGATTTCTTTTACAAATTGCTTATAAAGTGAATAAAAGCAAAGAAGCTGTCACACACAAATGTTTTTAGGAGATTAGCAGGAAGCTAACTCTGCATAGACAGACAAATCGACAGATGAACAAATTTTCTTTAAAATATGTTGATGCTAAAGGAAAGGATCAAGGCATGCCATTAGAAGAAAAGCAAATCAAATTCCAAGAAGGTGTGGATCATTACTTTGGATTTCAACCTATGAGTGAGAAAGTTAGTGTTCTAATGTTGAAAGATTTAAAAGAACAAGAATGTAGTGCAAATGACCTAAGAGCAGCCTATTGTCAAATCAAATGTTCTAATGAAGAAATGAAGAAACTGAAGAAATATGTGGGTGAAGCTCTTGCTATTATGGAGGAGAATATGCTAAAATCTTTTCTGAAAAAAATCCAGCCTTTGAAAATATCAAGTGAGATGTAATTCTTTTTCCTTATAAATTTTTATACTGTTCTAGATTAATTGTTTCATTTTTTAGTTTTGACATCATCAAACCTTGATTTATGCTTACATTTTATAAAGCATAAATAAGGGGAGATTGTTAGGAATATATATTCATTTGATGATGTACAAAATACTAGAACATGGTCTAACATAGTCTATTTGTAATAAGTCTTTCTAGTCTCTAAACTTTTATAATCAGAGTCTAGATAGTTAACATTCTTGTCACTTGTACTTAGAAGAATTTTTGTAGAAAGTGAAACCAGAGTCTAGATAAAGATTAGAGTCTGGAAGGTGATCAGAGTCTATAGACTATCGCAGTCTATAATCTGTCAGAGTCTACAAACGATCAGAGTCTATGGACTATCAGAGTCTATAATCTGTTAGAGTCTGAAGATTCCAGAGTTTATAAAGTTGAAGCTAAATTTGGAAGATTATCACAGGAATGAAAATTCTTCAAAGATAAAGACAAATATATTGTAGTTATGCTATGGGAAGGAAAGAGAATTTCAGAAGGAAACTATCAACTAATAATTAGGAATTCTATTNAAATGAAAATTCTTCAAAGATAAAGACAAATATATTGTAGTTATGCTATGAGAAGGAAAGAGAATTTCAGAAGGAAACTATCAACTAATAATTAGGAATTCTATTCCTATTATAATTTTATTTTCTGTTATTAGTTGATAGGCAGCTCTCTATATAAACAATCTATGTAACCTAATTATAAAGTGTGTGATTGAAGTCAAATTTTGTGAGAGCGTAGAGATAAAGAGAGTTGCTGTGAAAATACAAAGAAGCTGCTAGGGTTTGTGTACACACTAGGAGAGTTTGAATTTACTCATCAATAATACAAATAATATTCATTCATATCTTTGTGTTTGATCCTTGTTCTTAATTCAAATCTTTTAATTCATATTGAGTTGATTTTAATCAGGTAGAAAAAGAAAACAAATATTCAACCCCCCATTCTACTTGTGTAATTGGGAAAACAATTGGTATCTGATCTAAAGGTTGATACAGAAGCAAGCGATGCACATTTGGAAACATTAAAACTCATAGAATCTTCCAAGAAAGAATCATTTCAGCCTGCTAAAATAGGCAGATAAGGAAAGCCATACAAATATGTTATGCCCTAGACAAGCTGCAAGAAATATGGTGGTAAAGGTCATCTAGCTCAAAATTGCAGATCTCAGCGAGCTATCAGAGTTTACCAGAAAGAAGCTAACAGGAAGCCAGCTTACTNACTTACTGGAACAAACAGATAGCTAGCCGAAATGGTTTTGGCAAGAAACAAAGAACACATAATTCCTCTACCAAAGTGGTCCAAATGTGGATCAAGAAATCTGAATTGNTCAGAGTTTACCAGAAAGAAGCTAACAGGAAGCCAGCTTACTAGAACAAACAGATAGCTAGCCGAAATGGTTCTGGCAGGAAACAAAGAACACATAATTCCTCTACCAAAGTGGTCCAAATGTGGATCAAGAAATCTGAATTGAATGTTCTTTATATACTTGCTACTAACCAATCAGGACCCAAACCAATATGGGTACAAAAAAGTTAAGTGTTATTTTTGTTTATTTTTTAGATATGTCTCGCTGCTAAGATCAAATCAAAATCATGGATCATTGATAGTGGATGTACAAGACATATGTGTGGTGACAAAGATCAATTTATTAGTCTCAAATTCAAGAAAGGTGGAGGTGTCAAAATTGGTTATAGTAAGACTCTTCCTATTCTAGGTAAAGGTAAAGTAGGTAGTGACATAACTTTTATTGACAATGTTCGTTATTTAAGGGCTTAAAATATAATTTGCTTAGTGTAAGTCAATTGTATTATGATGATCATTCAGTTATTTTTTATAAGGAAAAATGTGTTATTGATGTCGCTACTAACCAAATTCCTCTGGTTTCTAGAAGGGAAGACAATGTGTATGTTTTAGACTTTGAGTTGCAGGAAACAACTTGCTCCTTAACTGCTGTTGATAATGATCCAACAATCTGGCATAGAAGATTGGGTCATGCTCACATGGACTTGCTCAATAGATTATCAAACAAGAAATTAGTGAGAGGTTTGCCAAAATTAAAGTATGTCAAGACACAAGTTTGTGATGCATGTCAATTGGGCAAACAGATTCAAAGTTCACACAAGGCCAAAAAGGTTGTATCTACTATAAAACCCTTATAATTATTGTATCTAGATTTATTTGGTCCAGAATCTTATAAAAGTATTGGAGGTAAACAATATGGTTTTGTTATTGTTGATGATTACACTCATTTTACTTGGGTTTTATTCCTTCATACTAAAGATTATACTTTTGAAGAATTTGAGAAGCTAATTAAGGTACTTGAGAACAAGCTGGACACCAGGCTTGTTAGTATAAGAAGTGATCTAGGTGGTGAATTCAAGAAAGATTTTGTTACTTACTATGAAGCAAGAGGCATCACTCATGAATTCTATGCACCTAGAACACCATAACAGAATGGAGTAGTGAAAAGAAAGAACAGGTCTATGGAGGAAACTGCTAGAACTTTATTGCAAAAAAGCAAGCTGCCAAGAAGCTTTTGGGCAGAAGCAGTGAACACAACCTGCTATGTTCTTAACAGNATGAATTCTATGCACCTAGAACACCATAACAGAATGGAGTAGTGAAAAGAAAGAACAGGTCTATGGAGGAAACTGCTAGAACTTTATTGCAGAAAAGCAAGCTGCCAAGAAGCTTTTGGGCAGAAGCAATGAACACAACCTGCTATGTTCTTAACAGAGTGGTGATTAGGCCTATTCTTGGGAAGACTCCATATGAGCTATTGAGGAACAAAAGACCTAACATCAGTTACTTCAAGGTCTTTGGTTCAAAGTGTTTTGTCCTCAAGAAAATCGACAGGGATGGTAAATTCGATGCTAAATCTTATGAGACAATTTTTCTTGACTATTCTTTAACTAGTAGAGCATATAGAGTCTATAATTTAAAGAAACATATTGTTGAGGAGTCTATTGATGTTATATTTAATGAACCTAACAATGATTTGCCAAGAGATGAGGAAGATGATGTAGGTGATGATGATGAAAGCAATAAAGCTACTGCTAGAAGCACTAAAGCTACTGCAACATCAGGTAGTAAGCAAGATGACAAGACAACTGAGCAAGCTGCTACAACATCTACTACTCAACAGACAGATAGTCNTAGGCCTATTCTTGAGAAGACTCCATATGAGCTATTGAGGAACAAAAGACCTAACATCAGTTACTTCAAGGTCTTTGGTTCAAAGTGTTTTGTCCTCAAGAAAATCGACAGGGATGGTAAATTCGATGCTAAATCTTATGAGACAATTTTTCTTGACTATTCTTTAACTAGTAGAGCATATAGAGTCTATAATTTAAAGAAACATATTGTTGAGGAGTCTATTGATGTTATATTTAATGAACCTAACAATGATTTGCCAAGAGATGAGGAAGATGATGTAGGTGATGATGATGAAAGCAATAAAGCTACTGCTAGAAGCACTAAAGCTACTGCAACATCAGGTAGTAAGCAAGCTGACAAGACAACTGAGCAAGCTGCTACAACATCTACTACTCAACAGACAGATAGTCATCAAGTTGGAACATCCAATCAACCAGTTGACAGTCCAATCTCAGTAGATGATACAATTAAGCAGCTGTCTAAACTCACTTTAGAAGGGACACAAACTCCTATAGTTAGGCCAACAACTCCTGTTAGAGTTGTTCATGAAGAGATATCCCAACATTCTCTCCCCAAAGCTACAAGAACTGTGAAGAATCATCCACCAACACAAATTATTGGTGATGTTTCTAAGGGTGTCAAGACTAGAAGAGGGAAAGCAAACTTCTGTGCTTTTGTAGCTTTCCTAGCTCACGAGGAAACCAAAAATGTTCAAGATTCTTTAGAAGATGAGAATTGTATCATGGCTATGCAAGAGGAGCTGAATCAATTCAAAAGATGTGATGTATGGGAATTGTGGAAAAGCCTAAATATGTTTCTGTCATTGGTACTAAATGGGTCTTCAAGAACAAAGTTGATGAATTTGGTACAGTTACAAGGAACAAGGCAAGACTAGTTGCACAAGGCAATAATCAACACGAAGGGATTGATTTTGATCAGACTTATGCACCTGTTGCAAGGCTGTAGTCTATAAGAATGCTACTTTCATTTACATGCTACAAGAAATTTAAGCTTCATCAAATGGATATCGAAAGTGTATTTCTAAATGGCTATCTCAAAGAAGAAGTTTATGTCAAGCAACTTCCGGGCTTCGAACATGAAAAATATCCAAATCATGTCTACAAACTCAAAAAGGCATTGTATGGATTAAGGTAAGCTCTTAGGTCTTGGTATGAACGACTTAGCAAATTTTTACTTAAACATGGATTTATTCGAGGTAAAATTGATCCAACTCTATTCCTTAAATTTGATGGTAAGGATATACTTGTTGTTCAAATTTATATGGATGATATTATATTTGGATCAATTAATGATGTCATGTGTGAGTGGTTTTCTAAGTGTATGCATGGTGAGTTTGATATGAGCATGATGGGTGAACTCAATTACTTTTTGGGTCTACAATTCAAACAAACTAAAGATGGAATCTTTGTGCATCAATCCAAATACATCAAGAATCTACTCAAGAGATTTGGATTTGAGAATGTCAAGGTGAAATCAACACCAATGAGTCAAGCTAACAAGCTGACTGCNCATTTCTAAATGGCTATCTCAAAGAAGAAGTTTATGTCAAGCAACCTCCGGGCTTCGAACATGAAAAATATCCAAATCATGTCTACAAACTCAAAAAGGCATTGTATGGATTAAGGTAAGCTCTTAGGTCTTGGTATGAACGACTTAGCAAATTTTTACTTAAACATGGATTTATTCGAGGTAAAATTGATCCAACTCTATTCCTTAAATTTGATGGTAAGGATATACTTGTTGTTCAAATTTATATGGATGATATTATATTTGGATCAATTAATGATGTCATGTGTGAGTGGTTTTCTAAGTGTATGCATGGTGAGTTTGATATGAGCATGATGGGTGAACTCAATTACTTTTTGGGTCTACAATTCAAACAAACTAAAGATGGAATCTTTGTGCATCAATCCAAATACATCAAGAATCTACTCAAGAGATTTGGATTTGAGAATGTCAAGGTGAAATCAACACCAATGAGTCAAGCTAACAAGCTGACTGCTGATGAATCAGGTGTAGATGTTGATATTCGTAAGTATAAAGGTATGATTGGTAGCTTACTATATTTATTGCTTCTAGACCTGACATCATGTATGCAGTTTGTGTATGTGCTAGATTTCAATGCAAGCCTAAAGATTCACACTATAATGTTGTTAAGATAATATTTAAGTATTTAAGTAGAACAATAAATTTGGGTTTATTTTATCCTATCACAAATGCATTTGATGTTGTTGGATATAGTGATGTAGACTATGCAGGGTCACAAACTGATCGAAGGAGTACAAGTGGTGTTTGTGCTTTTCTAGGATAGAGTTTGGTCTCGTGGCAATGCAAGAAACAAATATATGTTGCTTTATCAACAATTGAGGGGGAATACATGGCAGCTGTTTTCCTAGTTGCACAAGTAGAAGGGGGGTTGAATATTTGTGTGCCTTTTCTGCCTGATTTAAAACCAACTCNATTGATATTCGTAAGTATAAAGGTATGATTGGTAGCTTACTATATTTACTGCCTCTAGACCTGACATCATGTATGCAGTTTGTGTATGTGCTAGATTTCAATGCAAGCCTAAAGATTCACACTATAATGTTGTTAAGAGAATATTTAAGTATTTAAGTAGAACAATAAATTTGGCTTTATTTTATCCTTTCACAAATGCATTTGATGTTGTTGGATATAGTGATGTAGACTATGCAGGGTCACAAACTGATCGAAGGAGTACAAGTGGTGTTTGTGCTTTTCTAGGATAGAGTTTGGTCTCTTGGCAATGCAAGAAACAAATATATGTTGCTTTATCAACAATTGAGGGGGAATACATGGCAGCTATTTTCCTAGTTGCACAAGTAGAAGGGGGGTTGAATATTTGTGTGCCTTTTCTGCCTGATTTAAAACCAACTCACTATGAATTAACAAATATGAATTAAGAACAAAGATCAAACAAAAAGATGTGAATAATTAAGTATTGTTTGTATTATTGATTTGAAATAGAAACTCTCCTAGGGTGTACACAAACCCTAGCAGCTTCTCTGTGTTTATCACAACAACTCTCTCTATCTTGGTGCTCTTCAAAAATATGACTCAGACAATTATTCTTCGACACTTTTACAATTAGGTTACATAGAGTTTATATAAAGAGCTGCCTAACAACTAATAACAGAAAGACAAATTACAATAGGAATATAATTCATAAT
Organism: Oenanthe javanica; assembly: GCA_008931105.1. Classification (NCBI taxonomy): domain Eukaryota; kingdom Viridiplantae; phylum Streptophyta; class Magnoliopsida; order Apiales; family Apiaceae; genus Oenanthe; species Oenanthe javanica. The sequence goes on from QRFB01007488.1 coordinate 16,076, forward strand.
TATTAGTTGACAGTTTCCTTCTGAAATTCTCTTTCCTTCCCATAACATATCTGCAATATATTTGTCTTAATCTTCGGAGACTTTCCATTCCTGTGATCATCTTCCAAATATAACTTCAACTGTATAGACTCTGGAATCTTCAAACTCTGACAGATTATAGACTCTGATCATTTGTAGACTCTGCCAGATCATAGACTCTGATCATTTGTAGTCTATGACAGATCATAGACTCTGATCATTTGTAGACTCTGTCAGATCATAGACTCTGATAGTCTATAAACTCTGATTACCTTCCAGACTCTGATCTTCATGCAGACTCTGGTTTCACTTTCTACAGAAATTCTTCTAAGTACAAGAACAAAGAATGTTGACCATCTAGAATCTGATTATATATTTCAGAGACTAGAAGGACTTATTAAAAATAGACTATGCTAGACCCTGTTATAGTATTTTGTACATCATCAAATGAATATATTCCTAACAATTTCTCCCTATTTATGCTTTATAAAATGCAAGCATAAATCAAGGTTTGATGAAGTCAAAACTAAAGAATAAAACAATTAATCTAGAACATTATAAAATAATTATAAAAGAAAAATAATTACTTCTCATTTAATCTTCTCAAAGGCTGGATTATTCTTCAAAAATGAATTCAACATATTTTCCTCTACAATTGCAAGAGCTTCACCAGCAAATTTTTTCATTTTCTTCATTTCTTCACTTGAACATTTGATTTGACAATAAGTTGCTCTCAGATCATTTGTACTGCCTTCTTGTTCTTTTAAATCTTTCAACATTAAAATACTAACTTTCCCACTCATAGGTTGAAACCCAAAGTAATGACCCTCACCATCTTGGAATTTGACTTGTTTTTTTCTAATGGCACGGCTTGATCATTTCCTTCCGTATCAACATATTTCAAAGAAAATTTACCCATTTGTCGATTTGCCTGTCTATGCAGAGTCAACTTCCTTTCGATCTCTTTGAACCATTTGTGAGTGACAACCTCTTTGCTTTTATTTACTTCATAGGCTATTTTTAGGAGAAATCTAATATACTTCAATTTCTCAGCCTGTTTGAAAAAGATAAAGTTTGATTGACTTATCCATCTAACAGATCCACCTTCTAAGAAATAAACCAACATCTCATTTTACACCTTTTCTGTGCCTCCCTGTCCTCCTTGCATCTTCCTTTCAAAGACATTATAAACAATTTGAGCAGACACCACTTTATTTAAATTCTTTTGAGTGATCTTCTCAAACTGCCTATCTGTCAAGGATTGATGATCCCTAGTTATAGTAGATGTTCTGTCAATATCAGATTCTTCAAGGCCTCCAAGTCCTGTCTTCTTTTTATCTCTCAGTTGTAGATTAGATTGACTACATTTCCAGTAAGAAGGCTATTTAGCTTCATCAGAGTCTGAATTTTTCCTTTGCTTATCAGAGTCTGGCTTAGACTCTGATTTCTCATGTCCAGTCCCTGACTGATGTGTTTGAGATTTTTATAATACAGCCACTCCAGAATGTTTGAGTGGTACATCATCAGGACCCCTAGGACCATGAGAACTATCTCCATCATCACCTTCTCTACTCCTTTTAACTCCCTTTTTTTCATCTTTGCATACATCATCCTTATTTTTCCTGGAGGATTCACATTTCTTCTCCCCCTTTTTGACATCATCACTACTGGTGACAACCAAAAGAATCTACTCAAGAACTGTAGAGATGTTGGCCTGTGCTGCAATTATTGAATCAACCTTGGTGGTTAAATCAGAGACTATAGTTTGGAGAGAGGCTTGAGTGGTAGTGATAGCAGCTAGAGCATCCTTGAAAGCTACTTCTTTGGATAATTGAAGGGAGTGAATTCTGTCAAATCTAGTACTGAGCAGAGAAGTTGTATTATCAACACCAGTGATTTTGGTTTAAATATGAGAAATGTCCATGACCACACTAGCTTACTGTGCAATGACATTCTCTGTCTCAGCCTTTATATCTGCATCAATTTCTTATTCTGCTTCACCAGGATAGTGACCATGTTCCTGTAGAAAAGATTTTTTCTGAAAAGTCTTAAGTCTTTCAGACTGGTGAATATCCAATATCAATCAAAAGATGTTTTTTTTTTATCATTTATGCCTTTTTGTTGTGCAGACTCCCAAGACTGAAGAAATACCTGATCAAAATAAACAAAAGATGGATTAACGGGACCATCATTTTCAGAAGTGCAATCCTAATCAATAGGTTCAATCTTGGTTAATGAAGTGTAGACTCTGATGCTGGTGTAGACTCTAAAACTATAAAAGGGACTATAGACCCTAACTCCTCCTCAGAGTGATCAGAGACTGTAGACTCTGGAAGCCTAGCCCGTACAGGCATCATCAAAAGTGGTTCTTCTGACTTCCGAACAGCAAGAGCCTCCTCCTTTTTGCCAATCTGCATAATGAACAAAAATGAATTTTTATCCATCCCCTGCTCCAACTCATTGGACCAACTCTGTGGAAAATCTTGATCCCAATAAGTAAAGTTAGGTTCAGGATACCCTATTCTCCCATCCTCACAGGGGGCTGGGCACCCACTCTCTCATTCTCACTCAGGATCTCTACAGCCTTACTTACCTCTCCTTTTGCCTGGATCAGTGTCAGCCTCTCAATTATTTTTTCACTTAATTTGGAGGGTGCACTCAAAAATCCTACAGAGGAGGGGTTGAGAGAAGAATTATGTACTACAATACCTGAACCACCTTGATGAAGGTGTACCCCTTCAAATGTCTGAAGGCTAGGGGTTTCCACCAAGGGGTGAGCATCAGCAGATTCTGAACCCTTACAAGCATCTTCTTTCTTTTCAGAGTCTGTTGGCTCCAGTATTNCGTATCAGCAGATTCTGAACCCTTACAAGCATCTTCTTTCTTTTCAGAGTCTGTTGGCTCCAGTATTCCAGTCTCAGGGTCTACTCTAGACTCTGACTGCTTCAGTATGACTTCATTAGAAGCCAAAGTCTGAGTGTCACCATCTTTGACTATTGGTGCATGAGACTCCCCCTCAAGGTGGATAGAGTTTGATAGAATAGATTGTTGAATTTCTTTATGAGCATCCATCAGAGTCTGTCCTCCCATATCATTGGGGTTCTCATCAGCATTTTGTTGAGTTGTCAAGGAGGGCTTAACAACATACTCCCCTGCCCCACTATCACCCGACCTCTGACTAGGTGGTTCTTGTGTGGGTGAGGCAAACTGAGCATCTTTCTCACTAGTCACCACTGGTGCAATAGTCCCTTCCTCCAACTTCCTTGCATCACCTACTACCTCCTGTGGTTCTACCATGGTTAATGCATCCAAGTGTCCATTTAGAAAAGTCCCTTCATGGATTGCATTGATGGCCTGGGCAAAAGTCATGTGAAAGGAATCCTGTAGTTCCCTTGCAATGTTTTGATAATATGAGCCCTTAAGTTGATCCAATCTACTTTCATAAGTTGGATAGATGTATTTGTTGACCACATTTCCTACATTGTGGACAAGAAAATCAACCACCTTCCTTAGAAGAGGCTGAATAGTAGAAATCTAATCAATAGCTATCTTGTAGGTAATTCCTTTATCCCAAATTGCTTCATAGTCAAAAACTAGTTGCTCAATCTATGTTTCCAACTCAGCAACAGACTCTGATTCTCTCCCTTTATGGACCTTATGCTTTTTAAGCTTCTTTAATATTTTCTGTTCAGAGTCTGGCACACCAAGTGCTTTGAGAACTTCATTTATCCTGCCTTCTATGAGCCCAGCTACTTTAACTTGTAATGAAGAGTTGAAGAGGTAGCTGTAGAGATTTGTGACCACAACTTGTGTAAACATTTGTAGCTCCATCTCCATTTTCTTCCTTAGGGCTTCATAGGTTGTTAGAAGATCCAAGACTTGAGATTTAGTCTGATATTGCTATTGATCTTAAACTAATTCCACCAAAGGATATAAGAATAGCAGTACCTCATCACTTGGAGTAATGATTTCATCAATTAAACTTGAGGCTGCATCCAATGGCATTCCTTCCCAAAATGTTTCAATATCAGAGTCTAAAGGATGTCTAGACTCTGACTCAACATTAGACTCTGGTTCATGTGTTTTCTTGCTTTCAAAGTCTGGCTCTGCAGGAGCCTTGGGAGCTTCTGTTTTCTGCAAAGAGGGTTAGTAATAGTAATAGGCTTGTGTGTGTGTGCAGAATAAGCCTTCATTAACCTTCTGTACTTCTGATCAAAAGATTTCTCAAGAGACCCAATGTGAGAATGCTGAGGTGCAATCCTAAGTTTTTCAGAGTTTGTAGCCTTTTGAGAGTCTACACACTTGGCTTGAAGGTTAAAATCAAGTGTATCATGACCCTCCTTAAGCAAAAAGAGTCCTTCAACAACTTGTTTTTCTAGAGGTTGAGCTCCTCATCACTGTGCTCATCTACAAGCCTTGATTGTACCAATCTTCTCTTTTTTATAACTGGTGCCTATTAAGAGACACCATAGATTGGTTTCTTTTTGGATTTTGGTTTTGAAGATTGTTTATTTGAAGGGGATTTGGTTACTTGGGTAGGTGCAAGGGGACTCTCCATTACCTGTTCCTGCACCATTTCACAACCAAAAAATGAAGCATTGTAGATAGAAGGGTTGTAGGCTGAGAGTGTTACCTACATTACCTGTAGATAAGTCATGGCAGGTAGACTCTTCTTTTTGTCATCAATTCTCTTGATGTCAGAGAAAATCCTCTTTTGTTGCTTATAGGCCTGCACACAACAGTCATCTGCCAACTTGGTTGACATTTCAGGAATGAAGTGGTTGAGGAGAATCATAAGAAATCTATGATAATAGACTTTCTTCATCCCCTCTTGCACATTATTTAATTTTGCTCCCATTTAAGTGAGCAACATATCACCAATGTTGATCACCTTATCAAACAAGAGACTATGACCAATTCGATAAGTAATAGCAGTAATAGTATCAAACCCACTACATTTACCAGTAAAGCACATAGCAATTTGATCAAAAACGAAAGACCATTCTTTCCTCAAATAGGGCCTAAACTTATATTTTCTAAACTAGCAGAATAACCTAGTGATTTAAACATGCTCTTAATATTAGAATCAGAAACAGTTTCATTAAAAGGTGTTTTCACAGGCAATTTAAACACAGAATTAAGCACATCAGCAGTGACATCAAAAGTATTAGAGCCAAAGGTAAACATTATTTTACCGGGTTGATCCTGAGAAGGATCAACTACCTTTGCAGTGCTCCAGGCTTGAGATACAACATCCATATAAATCAAATGGGATGCTTTCAGAATGTAGCTGAGCTCAGATTGCTCTAAGAAATCCATCACAGAGAAGTAATCAGTGTCTACCCCTTTCTTTTCTCCAAGTGCTGCTACATGATTCGTGGTCATGAACTCGAAATCCCCAAATGTGAATGCAATTGCCTTGGGACCCCTCATAACAGTAGAAATAACAGCCATTGAAATTGTTGAGTTGAAAGTGATGAAAATGCTTGAAGAAATTTGCTAGGGTTCATAAAAAGCTCTGTGAATATTTCTGCCTTAGAAAATAATTGCAATAAACAAGTGAGTAGAATGTATGAAAATTTTCTATTTTGTTCAAAATGCATACAATACACACGAGTCTACAGCCTGTCTCCAGTCAAAGATAATTGTTACCGCCATTTTAAGTCATTTGAATAGTTTAAACGTAATCAAAGTCTACAGGCACAAATTTTAACCATTACAGAGTCTAGGCGATATTATTCTCAGAGTCTACAGACCCTCAGCGTGTACAGACCCGTCGGAGTCTACAGACCCGTCAGAGTCTACAGACTCATTAGAGTTTAGAAGTTAGACTCTGTCAAGATAAAGAAAAAAAATTTGCAATAACAAATCATAGTTTGATAAAACAGGGATTATAATTAAAGTACATACCTTGCTTCTTGTAATTATTGATCACTTACATGTTTAACATACATAATTCACCTACCAGTCTTAGAAATGTAGACTCATCAAGTGGTTTTGTCAAAATTTTTGCAATCTGTCTGTCAATTGGAACATAGTGTAGTGTCACAGTACCATTTTCAACATGTTCTCTGATAAAATGATACCTGACATCAATGTGCTTTGTTCTAGAATGTTACACTGGATTCTCTGCAATTTTAATAACACTACATAGGAATATTTTAGAATGTTAGTCCATAATCAAGTAACTGATTTCTCATCCACAGAATCTGAGCACAACAACTTCCAGCTGCTATGTATTCAGCCTCAGTTGTTGAGGTTGATACAATCTGTTGTTTCTTGCTAAAGCAAGAAATTAATCTGTTGCCAAGAAATTGACATTGTCTTGTAGTGCTTTTCCTGTCTACTTTGTATCCTGCATAGTCAGAGTCTTAATAACTAATTAGTGAAAAATCTGACTCTCTAGGATACCAAAGTGCAAGAGTTTGTGCACCCTTGAGATATCTAAAAATTCTTTTCACAACTATTAAATGTGATTATCTAGGGTCAGCTTGAAATCTAGCACACAGACAAGTTGCAAACATTATATCTGGTCTACTAGCAGTTAAATATAACAATGAGCCAATCATACCTCTGTAGCTAGTGTTGTTAACTTTCTTACCCTTTGGGTCAGAGTCTAGCTTTGTGGCAGTTGACATGGGAGTTTTAGCAGTTGCAGAGTCTTGCATATCAAACTTCTTCAACAGTTCTCTTANATGTAGAGTCTTGCATATCAAAATTCTTCAATAGTTCTTTCACATACTTTGTTTGATTGAAGAAAATTCCATCATCATTCTGTTTGACTTGAAGTCCCCAAAAGAATTTTAATTCTCCAATCATGCTCATTTCATAATTTGACTGCATTAGTTTATTAAAATTTTCACAGAGTTTGACATTAGTAGAACCAAATATAATATCATAAATATAAATTTGGACAAGCAAAATATCACCTTTATATTTTCTAATAAAGAGAGTTTTGTCAATGGTACCTCTTGTGAATCCATTTTCAAGAAGAAATTTTGAAAGAGTTTCATACCATGCTCTAGGTGCTTGCTTCAATCCATATAGTGCCTTGTCTAACCTGTAAACATGATCAGGAAACTTTGGATCAACAAATCCTGGTGGTTGCTCCACATAGACTTCTTCTTCCAATTCTCCATTTAAGAAGGCACTTTTCACATCCATCTGATACACCTTGCATTTTGAATGAGCTGTAAAGGCAAGAAACATTTTGATAGCTTCCAATCTTGCTACTGGTGCAAAAGTTTCATCATAGTCAATTCCTTCCTCCTGTGAGTATCCTTTTGCAACTAGCCTTGCTTTGTTTCTTATCACAGTTCCATTCTCATCAAGTTTATTTCTGAACATCCATTTTGCACTAACAACTGATCTATCTCTAGGTCTTGGTACAAGTTTCCACACTTTGTTTCTCTCAAATTCATTCAATTCTTCTTGCATTGCAATAATCCAATCAGGGTCTTGCAAGGCTTCCTCAATTTTCTTGGGTTCATTCTTTGAGAGAAAACAGCTATAAAGACATTCATTTTGAGTGGTTGTTCTTGTTTGTACACCACTCTCAGGATCACCAATTATCAAGTCAGGAGTGTGATTCCTTGTCCATTTTCTAGCAGGTGGAAGATTGGTTCTTGAACTTGAAGCTCCCCCTAAGTCATTTGCATCTTCTGTATTTGAGTGAAATTCAATTGAAGAGGCTCATCATAAATTGCTTGACTCTGACAAGGATTCAGAGTTTCTTGATCCAGACCCTGATGAGTTAGACTATAAGGAACTTGATTCTGTCTATCTAGACTCTATCTGGATAGACCCTGAACTGTTAGACTCTGAAATATTTAGAGTTGAATTTTCTGGCTCCCCCTCAGAGTGAGCAGGTTCCTTTATTGTTTCAAGAGTTATTTGAGACTCTTCACCTTCATCATTTTTATCTATCTCAGAACTTTTTTGATTTTCAAATTCTAGTGTTGTAGACTCTGACTCATTCTGCAATTCTGTAAACTTTTTATCATAAAATGCAACATGAATAGATTCCATAATAATTCTGGTTCTGAGATTAAACACTTTAAATGCATTTGTGTTTGATGCATATCCAAGAAAAATTGATTCATCAGCCTTGGCTTCAAATTTGCTTAGATTTTCAGGATGTACTTTCAGTACATAGCACTTGCATCCAAATATGTGAAAGTGTTTCACACTTGGCTTCTTGTCCTTTATCATTTCATAGGGAGTCTTTCCATGCATGTTTATTAGAGTGCAGTTTTGAGTGAAACATGCTGTATTGACTGCCTCAGCCCAAAAATATACTGGCAGCTTAGACTCTGCCAACATTGTTCTGGCAGCTTCTATGAGTGTCCTATTCTTTCTTTCCACAACTCCATTTTGTTGAGGAGTTCCTGGCGCAGAAAATTGTTGAGTAATTCCCTTTGATGCACAGTGGTTCTCCATGATTGAATTCTTGAATTCAGTACCATTGTCACTCCTCAGAATTCTTACTATTTTCTTTGATTTTCTTTCCAGAAAAGTGATATGATCTATTATGTGTTGAGAAGCTTCATCCTTTGAATGTAGAAAGAAAACCCATGTGAATCTTGTAAAATCATCTACAATAACAAGAGTATATTTATTTTTGTTAATTGACATAACATTTACTGGACCAAATAAATCAAGATGCAGTAAATAAAAGGGTTCAGAAATGGTATTTATTGTCTTGCTCTTGAAGGATGATTTCCTTTGCTTTCCAAGTTGACATGCTTCACAAAGTCCATCCTACACAAAATCAACATGTGGTAATCCTCTTACAAGATTCTGTTTAACCAACTTGTTGAGTGTTTTGAAGTTGATGTGAGACAGTTTCTTGTGTCATTTCCAGCTTTCTTCAGTTGAGGCCTTGCTATATAGACATGTGACTTTATTGTAAATGTAATCCTCCAAGCTGGCTTCATAACTGTTACCATGTCTGTGACCTTTGAAAACTAAATGCCTGTTACTTTGTGAGTCACTAGACACTCTTTGTTGTCAAAGCCAGTATGTTAATCTTTATCTCCAAGTTGACTTATGCTTATTAAATTGTGTTTTAAGCCATTAACTAGATCTATTTCTTCAATGATGAAATTTCTAAGTTCAATCTTGCCATATCCCAGTGTTTGTCCTTTGTTGCCATCTCCAAAGGATACTTCTGGGCCATCCATTTCCACAAAGTCTGTAAGAAGGGATTTCTTTCCAGTCACGTGTCCTGAGCATCCACTGTTCAGGATTAGGGTTACTTTCTTTACCTTGGTTCCCTGTATACATAAAGCAACTAGTTAGATGTTTTGGGGATTGAAACAATTTTGGATCCTTTTCCACTAACTTTAGGTGAAACGTGTTTAGTATTTTTCACTTTTAGTTTACCTGTCTCCTTTGTTGCTTTAGACTCTAATGGAGTCTTAACAGTGTCATACCAACTCTTATCAATAGAAGATTTTAGCTCATAAAAATAGTAATAAAAATCATGACAGTCCCTACACATATAAATTGAATGAAATATGCTACCATAGTGATAACAGGGCTTCTGTGGAATGTAGTGACTTTTCAGAGTCTGTGAAGGACTAGAATCTGATTTCTTCTCAATTTTTGCTTTATAGTCTATAGCTAAATGGTTGTGGTTGCCACATCTATAACACTTCTTTCTAGAAGCAGTAGGATCCTTTTGATAATTATTGGTCTTATTAATGCCTTCCTTACCATTCCTATTTCTCATAGTTTTGGTAGACTCTGATAAGTTCTCTAACCTTTCCATTAACCTAGACTTAGACAAGTACCTTATGTTAATGTTTTTCTTAGACTTATTTACTCCTGCTTCATCTGTCTTTTTGTCAATAACAAGGGGACTATTGACAGATGAGTTTTCGGTTTCAGTCTTTTCTTTAAGAGTCACAAACTGAACAGGAACAAAGGTACTTTTGTCTTTAGTCTTATTAACTTGGCTAGCTTCTATTATGTTATCATTCTCAACAATAGGTCTTTTGCCTTGACTCTTGTCATATCCTAGACCAGCAGTTTGACACACATTTTGATTATTGAGAATTTCNCTTGTCATATCCTAGACCAGCAATTTGACACACATTTTGATTATTGAGAATTTTCTAAACTTTTCTACTAGAGTATTTCCCGACTCTAAACTTAAGTCTTTCTTCATCTAGTTTTTTCTTAACATAGTCACAGGCTTTCAAGATCTCAGGGTAGTTATGACTATATTTCTCAGAATCCTTTTTGTATTGTTCCATTAATAATAACTCAGACTCCACATGACAATTCCTTTTAGTTAAGGTTAAATTTTCTTCTCTCAACCTTTCACTTTCACTAGTGAGAGACCTACAGTTTATCATTATTTTATTAACCTCACTTTGCTCATTTTATATATCACTAGAGTCTAAATTAAGTAAGGATTCAGGAGTCAAGATTGATACTTGAGTTTTAGGAGATGAGGGTTCTTTGGGGGATTGTGATTTTCTTGAGGAGGATGCCATCAATGCTAAATTTTCATAATCAATTTCATCCTCTGAGCTCGAATATGCCCAATCCTTTCCTGTTGATAGAAGTGCTTTTCCCTTTCCTTGACTTTTTAACTTTCTGTATTCACTAGCAAAGTGCCCCAATATTTCACACTTGAAACACTTGACCTTTGCTTTGTCAAGTTTTATTATAGTGCTCTTGCTCTTCTCAACCTTCTCATCTTCCTTCTTGAATGATGGACTCTTGCTAAATTTACCAGTTCTTTTGTTAAATTTCATTCTTTTGAAATTTTTAGCAAACATAGCCATCATTTGACTTAGATCAATCTCTTCATCAGAATTAGAGTCTGTATCATTAAACTCTGACTACACAATAGCTTTAGCCTTTTTCCTTCATTCATTGATTCTTGCTTCTATGGGTTGTTCCTGTTGTTCATGCTTCTATCAAATGCTGTGGATGATACAAATACTAAGGGATTTTGGAATCAAATGTGGAAGAATTCCAATATATTGTAACAATACCAGTGCTATCAACATTTCAGAAAATCCTGTCAATCACTCAAGAACAAAGCATATTGACGTGAGACATCATTTTTTGAGAGACAATATGGCAAAATGAAAGATCAAGCTAATTTTTATGCCTACAGAGTATCAGCTAGCTAATATCTTTACCAAGCCATTGGCAGAAGAGAGATTTTTTATCATATGAAGGGAACTTGGCATGTGTAACATCTAGTCAGCAAGCTGACACCAGGTTTTTCTATATCTCAGCCTACTGATTAATAAATTGCACAGATTTGGTCACTTGATTTAAATAAATTATATTTGATTTGATTGTTAAATTTATGCTTTTATGTGTTCCGTGTTAATTGACCACGCATGAGTTGTCATATCCCACTTACTTGTTATCCGTGTTGCCCATTCGTATTTCTAGGCTAATAGTTAGTGATAATTTCAAATTTTAAAATTATTTGGCCGTTTCATGATTATGTTATATATATGACATGTTTATCTGTTTGGACCGTTAATTATCTTTTTAAATGATATATGTGTGGTGTTTATTTAAATAAAATGTTTAGTATTTTAAGGGGTGGGATAATATCTAGTATTTCTTCAAAACTTCTTCTAATGTCTTGATTCACTGTATTTGCCTTGTCTTCATTTCTTCCTGATTTCTGTGTAGGCGTAGTATTATTTACTTGTCCTGTTCTAGTATTGAGTTATCACGATTACTATTCATACAGCTTCGTAATCTCCAACAATCTCCCCCTATTTGATTATTAAACTTAGCAAACAAATCTCATAGAGAAGATAACTCAACTAATAACTAGAAAAAGTAATCGTCCGAGACTTGTAAATAATGCTACTGGTTTTTCTGGATCAGATACTGCATTTCCAGAATTCTTGTGTAACTGAAATGAAAGATGTTTGTTCCTCTACCGCTGAACTGATATTCAAGTTTTATCATCTTCATTTATGTTTGCTTGAGCTCTCTCTGCTTCAAAATCCTTCATAGTTTGAACTAAAAGAACTTATCATGAACAGAGCTTCATAAGAATCATTATTCCTCGGTACGTCTTCACTAGAATACTGAACATAGCTAAAGTAATGTTCTCCCCCTACGAATGTGATTCTCCTTCTTTTTCTTCTTCTCCCTTTAGAAAATCAATGGAAGTGTCAATTCTTCTCTGTTCTTCCCACTTGGATTAGGAATCCTCCTCTGACAACTCCTTTCAAGTATAGGATACAGTTTCTTGATTCTCCCATATTTCTGTTGTTTCCCCTCAGGATCAGAAGATAAGATTTTCTTTTTCTTGTCTAAAATCTCCCCCTAAGGATATTAA
>QRFB01007489.1:0-13223 GCA_008931105.1 Oenanthe javanica
ACTACTATAACTGCTAATTCAAATCATAAACTAATCCTAAATACTAGGTGATGCATATTTTCTTATGTAGATTAGATTCACAGTGAAAAAGTAACTTTAGATTTCTTCTATAAAAAATTTAATCATCAAGAAACAAAATTAAAGGATTGAAATGTTTAGATTGCTTAAAGAATTGAATCACCCACAAACTAAACGAAATTTGGATAAGAAAGCATAAAGAAATTAACCACCAACTTTCTAGGGTTTTGCAAGTATAAAACTCACGATTTTATTTATCAAATTCTTCTCTCTTAAAAGATTACAATATAGGGGTATATATAGGTTAGGAATATAACCTTAACCTAAAACTATTAGAATTCTAAATTAGATTCAAAATCAGCTAAGATTTTGCTAATACTTGAACCCAACTTGGAAACCAATCAAAAACCCAATCCAAATAGGAAATTACATTAAAACCAAATCCTAGTAGAATAATAAATCCTATGTGCTTAAAATAAAAAAAACTTTTTCAAGTGAAAGGTAAAAACTTGTAAGTCAAAATCTACTTAATAATTATATAATAACCGTAGCACGATAAATCAGCCCATGTGACAATTAAACTAATTATTAGCTTCATAATATTTTCCAATAGAGTCCAATGAGATCAAATATATTAGCCCATGATGCTCGTGCATCTGCACTTACAAACTAAATAACTACATTTTATCTTATTTAAAACATTTAACTTCCATCAACAAGTCACATGATACTTAAATAACACACTTAAAAATAATTTGTTGAAATCTTATTTAAAACATTTAACTTCCATTAACAAGTCACATGATACTTAAATAACACACTTAAAAATAATATGTTGCAACAGCAGCTGAGGCATATGTTCACTGTTTCATGTACTACTACTTTGTTGTAGTGATGTCTATGTTTTTGGTGAACTGTTGTAAGGTGTTTTTGAGATTTTTTTTTCTTTATGTTCTTTATGATTTGTTTCAGATAGGAGTGTAGAACATTCTCTATTGGAATTTCTAGGAAGGGGCTGCATTAAGGTTTCGTAAAATATTGTGCTCTAGGATGTTTTCATATGTGTTTTTGACTGTCCCAGTACCTTAGGTTTCGTAAAATATTGTAAAATATTAGTGTTAAGATTTATATTACCATTTTTGTGCCTTTTTTTGTTGATTTATTTATACTCGCTTGTGAATGTTATTTATTTACCCCACCAGTTTGAAATAGATAGGCTATTTAGAATTTTGAAAATTTTGGCATTCGATTCAAGGTCTAATTTGATTCACTAAAAGATTAAGAAGTTGAATTATTTGCATAATTTAAATCAATGTGAAATGAATTGTGTTCAGGAAGAGGAAGTAGATCGCACATGTTGAATTCAAAATTAAGTTACATTCCTTCTGAGAGTTAATGTATGTCATATGTTGCAAGAGAAGTATTCTGGTCCTTTTAATATCTGTTTCTGTTTCCTGATTTTTGCTCAGTATCTTATTTCCCATATATTTCTGTCTTCGATCATACTCCCTAGTGAATGATAGAGAAGAATTTCTAATGACCAAGTGATACCATAAAAGAGTCAAAAGCAATGTTAAGCAAAATAATATATAATGTATTTGTGGGTGGACACCAGGATTTGATTTTGGACCTTTATATATACTAATGTGCTGGATGCTCTTAAATCTATAATCAACCTTTTTAATGTTAGTATAACAAAGAAATAGATTTTATCAAATCATAACTTGCACAAAAAGGTTAACATTTAAAGTGCAACATATGGATTTTTATTCTCAAACATATTTGATCATTTCTTGGAAGCCGATTAGAGCGCCAGATAATTGTTTATGCTATATTTTTTGTGCTTGATATATTTCGTCATTATACAGTGAAAAATGGATGATAGTTGTGCAGTCTGTGCTCAGAGACTAGAGTGGACTGCCTATGGACAATGTGGACATCGTGAGGTCGGCTCTACATGTGTTGCTCGGCTTAGATTTATTTGTGATGATCAGAACTGTTGCATCTGCAAGTCCAGCCTCAACATTATTTTTGTGACTAAGGTTCGTGCTTTTGGATTTCGATTATCATCGAAAATTTTAATAATTTGTAATTTAATGTCTTGAGAATCATAATATTCAGTTAGAAGACCGTTGTTTTACCAGATTTTAAGTCTAAAAAATGATAAATATGTTTGTCTCTTTAAAAGTGTTTTTAATGGCAGATCTGTTTTGCCTTTGTGCTTCCTAATTTTCTGCTGTTAGGTACAATATGTTACGAGTAAATATAAGATTTTATGACTGGTTTTAACAAATCTTTGCAGTTTTTATTAGCCTGAATAAGTAATAATTTGATATCAGTTAATATCTTATTGGGATTACCAATTGTATTCAGGCACTAGGGGATTATACAAGTGTTATTAGTGACTTCTCAGTTTTTCCTTCGGAACCTAAAGAAGGTAAAGTTGGCTCATATTGGTATCATGAAGGAACACATGCATTTTTTGATGATCCTGATCACTACAAGACGGTCAAAGCTATGTGTAGACTTTCATGCATCATTTGCGACAACATACATGAACAAGGAAATGGAAATATCAAAAGGAAAGGGATTTCCAAAAACATTGACCAATTAAAGGATCACTTATCATCTCGTCATAAGCTGATCATGTGCTATCTCTGTCTAGAAGGCAGAAAGGTAATATAGCTCATTTCATCATTTGCAGCTTGAACATATAAATTTTTATGCAGACTGATTTTTTGTTTTAGTTTCTGTTGCTTGTCCCTATTTTCTCCCTAATTTCTCACCAAGTCTGGGCATATTCTTGGAAACGACTATAATTCAAATTGTATGTGTACTTTTGACTTGTAGGGGTAATTTGCTCTTATATTGACAAGCTATGGTCGCGTTGTATGAGGTTAATGTTTAAAATGCATTAGATGTTATTTTGTAACAAGTTAATGTATTTGTGGTTAAAGTTAATGGGACTTCAAGTATAGCATTTCAAGTTTTTTTTCTAGATTATAGCTTGTAATTTGAGCAGTATACTGGCTGCCTGTTCTTATAATTTTGTTGTTCTCTATAACTGTAATCTTCCTTTTCTTCCAAAACTATCTTTCTGACTTTGATCTAACTCTGAATCAGATATTTATATTTGAACAAAAGTTGTATACTGAAGAACAACTAAATCAGCATATAAACACTGGTAACTTAGAGGTTGATGGCAGTGAAGCTGAAAGAGGTGGTTTCATGGGACATCCCATGTGTGAGTTCTGCAGAAACCCATTTTATGGGGAGAATGAGCTGTATACCCATATGTCTACTGAGCATTATACCTGTCATATATGTCAAAGGTTGTCTATGTTCTTCTCTTCTTGTTGAAAGGGAAATTTGTTTGCTGTTCAAATTAAAGCATTTGCTCCTACACAATTCTTGTTGAAAGGGAAATCTGCTTGCTGTTCGAATTAAAGCATTTGATCCTACATAATAATCTTACCTTGGTGCAGGCAGCATCTAGGACATTTTGAATACTATAGGAACTATGATGAGTTGGAGGTCAGTAATTTTCTTTTTCTTCACTGTTGGATCGAACTGTTAGAATAATATAAAATCCTGGTAAGTCGCTTCCTAATACCTTGAGTTTTTAGGAGAACTGGTAACTTAACATGGTATCAGAGCTCAGGCTGGCAGAGGTCTCGGATTCGACTCCCTGCCACCCCCAATATTCTCATAATTTATTATGGACACGAAAGGCTTGTTATTGTCCCAAAGATGGGTGCTTGTCCCAAAGATGGGCGCCCGTGATCCACTCTCGACCCATAAATGGGCTTTCGAGTGAGGGCGAATGTTAGAATAATATAAGATCATGGTAAGTCAGTCTCCTAACACCTTGGGGTTTTAGGAGAACTTGTAACTTAACAGAATTTTTGTTTATCTTTACTTTTATTTCCTGCGTAGACCCTTTGCGAATTAGCATTACATTTATTTGTTCTAGATCCATTTTCGTAGTGACCACATGCTTTGTGAAGATGAAGGCTGTCTTGCAAAAAAGTTCATTGTATTTGCAACTGATTCTGAAATGAAGGTGAGTGCCTACTGTATATTTGGACAACAAACTTTGTATCTTTTAAATAAGTCATTTGATTATATCTTTTTTACTCTATTTTCACAAGTCGGTCTCCAGAGATATCTTTAAAATTGCCTAATCTTACTTCGGAAATTTTTTTAAAAATCTGCAAAGACATAATACCATGGAACATGGAGGACGCATGTCTAGATATAAGCGTAATGCTGTGTTGAAGGTACTAATATATTATTCATTATTATGTTATCTTCAGAAAGATATATACCAAGCCTTATCTTTGGTTAATAATGTCCATTTCTTATCATACTAATTTAGTGCTTATATTCATCTATTACTCTGAAGGTACCAACGAGTTTCAGGTATGAAAGAAGTACTGAGCAGGACCGTCGTCGAAGAGGACGCAGTTCCCATTCAGATAATTTTGATGTTGAACTTTTCAGAGCAGTTAAAGCCANTAGCCAGCCTTGAGACAACTAATGGCAATATGCATCATGCTAGCTCATCTGGTTTTGAAGTTTTATCCAATATTGGAGCAGCAGCAGAAAATGATTCAAAATTTAAGCCACTTGAATTATTATCTAGCAGAGAGTTTGAGCCATCATCAAGTCACCATCATCAACAGGGACAGACTTCCAGGAACACCCCCNGAGTCACCATCATCAACAGGGACAGACGTGCAGGAACATTCCTCTGAAGAGTTGTCTTTTCCTCCACTCCCTGTGTCTACTAGAAATAATCAGCAGAACTTAAGAAGCAAAGGAAAAGGGTCAGGGAAAAATACTATGGCTGCTTGCCTTTGTCGCCAGAACAATGTGGAAGTCCTCCATTCTGCTCAAACTAGGACGTCAGTAAATCTTCACCCCGTAGCATCATCCAGCAGTGCTTCAAAGTCAAGGCTGACTTCAACTTCAGGACACAAGTCTTCCCCTGCTTCTTCCGGTGCCTCCCTCAGTAAGCCTTTCACTGAAAGCATACTTGTGCGACATGATAACTCTATCTCTGGAAACAGGGCTCTAACGGCTTATGAGAGTGTATCAGCAAGTTCTGGCCGGTCAGCAAATACTATTAGTGGCTCAAGCAAGGTTATCCACTCTGCCTCTGAACCGAACATTGTAGCAAAAGGTTTATATTCTTCTGGAGCTGATTTTCCCCCTGTTTCTGTAATAAAGACAAACAATTCGACTACTAGTAACCAACTGTTGGTTAAGGTGGAAGAAACTAAAGCTGCTAACAAGTCTCTAGTTGAAAGAATCCGGGCTGGTTTACTATTTGACGAGGACCGATACACTGTTTTCAAAATAATATCTGGAGAATATCGACGGAATTTGAATGATACAGGTGAATATGTTGCATATGTGCATCAGTTTGGCTTGTCACATCTTCTCTCTGAACTAGCTAGACTGTGTCCTGACGCTCAGAAGCAAAAAGAGCTATTTGAGGCTTCTAAGATCAGTTTAGCGAGCAGCAGCTCTTCTGAAATTAGAGCAGCTATGATCAGCAGTCAATTAAAAGAACATAAAACTTCCGAGAAAGGGAAGGAGAAGCTTCTGGGAGTTGAGACAAACACTAAACCTGGTTTGGCTAACAACTTTATAAGCGGTGCAACGGTTTTGCATTCAGGTCACAGACCACCTGAAGAACACATAGAGATCTTAGAAAAAGATGGTTATCATTCTATGAAAGGGAAGTCTAAGGTGTCAGTGGCTGATGAACTAACTAACCCAGGCTCTTCCATTAAGGTCCCAGTTGAAAACACTCTCCCAAATGACTGTACATCAAGAAGTAGCAGCTCAAAAAAGAATGGAGAAGGGAACAAGCCTTGTAAGAAATCCTTGAAGTTTCACAGGGTTTGCCTTGGCGAGGATTCTCCTGCAGCACTTTTAGGTTTGACTCATTCTGAATCTACTCCTGATCTGTCCGGACAAAAACCATCTCAAAGTAATGGCCCTTCAAGAAAGTTGGCAGTTGCTGGGGTCTGGCATAATGGGGGAGGCAAGAAACTAGTGGCAATTTAAAAATAACACAAAGAATCCGATCTTTTTGACAGGCAAGTGGCTGTTTGTAATTCAATTGCAATCGGTTTTTGGCTAATACGTTTTAAGTTAGGCCTGCTAATACAAACTCAAATCATCGTGGCATCACTGCCTTCTAATTGTGTTCAAAATATGCCGAATTCTGGATTTAAATTGGGCTTTATAAGGACCTAGGGAAGAAATATTTTGTTATATACACCGGTTAATCTCATTTATAGAGATGACGAGGTACTAGTAGAACTGAACAATATAGCACATATGTGCAAGATGTCTCCAAATTTTGCTTCATTCAAATTTCTAGCTTTAGACTTGGTAATGAAGTGAAGTATTTGTTTTCGACTATGTTTTAATCAAATCTAATTTCCAATAACTAGAAGGCTTTTGTATGGATTAAGTTTACTGCTACTAGGAACCTTAATCCATACAATAAATATTACTTTGATGATAATTATGTGTGTACAAATAATGGCCTGATAATTATGTGTGTATAATTATGTGTATATAGTTGCAAAATGTACTGAATTTAAATTTAGGAAGGAACAATAATTTGAGCTTTCTCATTTTCACGTAAAATAATAAGCAGTTGATTGTATTCTAGCACACATTAATTTCTCATACCTAGAAACTTTTTTAACAGCATGTAGCTTCTCCCAGTCAACATAGATAGAAAATAATTAAGCACAATTCAACTAATCATTACTTTCGAACCCTTATAATAATACTAACTAACCCTAAATAAAGACTTTAAGACATAAATTACTACAGCTAGTTGTCACAAAACAAAGACTGAGGATTAGTGTTTTCAACATCTGATTATGGTGAGCCAGTTCCACGCCCACGTCCACCCCCAAGTGATGCAGCTGCAGTCTTTAACGGAGTGGTCGGCGGGGTGCACATGACTCCAGGAAAGCCACAAAAGGTTGAAGAGCCGGAGCCCAAGCTCGGGGTAGGAAGAGTTCCAGTAGTTAAGCCAGGGCTAGGAAAATCAAGAGTATAGCCAGGGCTTTGAAAAGTTCCAGTTATTGGACCAGGCAAAGTCCCACTATAACTTCCACTGTAGTTTTCTGGCTCATTAACCTCATCACCATTTTTCTTCATCATCTTCCTTCCTCCTTCAACACCCTCCCATCCCGATATCGCAAGAACACTTACCAGCACCACCACCACCACCAGCTTGTAACCAGCTCTCTCCATCTCTCTCTCTCTCGCACACTCTCTCTCTCCCTCTGTGTGTGTGTGTGTGTGTGTGTGTGTGTCTGTGTGTGTGTGTGTGAGCTCCACTTATATAGAAAAATAAACTTCCTATTTAGTAGCTAGCTAACTAGGGTTCCCCATGGTGACTATCTCATACATTTTTTTATTATTTGCTGTTCTGCAGTACGAACTTGCTGTTCAATAACTGCACTGCAATCTTTGAGTTTGAAATCAAAGATGTTTGAATAGATTAGTAAATGTTAGCCAGGTAGGTAGGTGAGGCAAGTTACTAAAAGCTTTAAATTCATCAACAGTTACATGTAATCAAAGAACAACTTATGACCTGTGTACATATTTATGTAGTCGACTAGAATCAGATTTAAACAAGTATCGATATCTTCGGATACAAGAAAATTTCGTCCCAGTGTCAAAATTGAGTTCTCAATTATGAGATGAACTTTTGAGGTTCAAGTACTAGTAGCTAGGGTTCCCCATGGTGGGCTAATACATGTTCATTAAAACAAGAGTATATAAGAATTACTTACATTTGACTACCATTGTGATTATTGCTGGATACTTGAGATAAAATGAATTGCTATTAAGTAGCTCCTCTGTTTCAAAATATGAAATTCATTCGATATGTTTTTCGTATTTCACAGAATTCATTGTTGAGTTTAAATAAATAGACCTTGTAAACATCATCTCATAGTACTTTCTATCATATCAAGTTTCATACTTACTTTTGATGAGATATCCATACACCAATTTATAAATTATGTCGTTCGGTTTTTACCAAGTGCCAGGCCAAAGACTAGGATGTGGTAGATGGCTCTAAGTTAAGCCATTGGTCGAAACTACCATCCAACTCCAAGAACAGAAAACCATCCCCAGTTTGCAACTCTACTGGCTCCGCGTATGCCTGCTGAGCCTCCTTGAGACTCCTGAAGTGCCTACATCAGGACACAGAGAAACAGATACACTCCAGTACATACAGATGTACCATTATTTTTATTCGCGAATTAAACAGTCCCTGCCCATCCTAGCTATAAACAATTAAACATGGAAAATCCCGTGTTTCAGCCAAAAGAATGGTCAATAANTGTAATTAACAGCACTAAAAACTTAAAAAAATACAATATTGAATGGAAGTTCTTAACACACACATGTCATAGACATCACTAGTAAACAAGGAAAAACAAAACGTTGATCGGGACACAGGAAAACACGCAACTCATGCTGTCATAGACANCTTCATACCAGTCACTATATTCTTATTGATTTTTTCAACGAGTCATCCATGGGAATATTTTCGGCATTCAACACTAGATGTTGGCTACTTCAATATAATTTAGCTTCATAATCTGATGTTTAAGTGTTAACATTACTTGTATGCCTACTATCGAATATNATGAGCAAATTACAAAAAGCAATCTTGATTTCACAAATGCACAAATTTGTAATAGACGTCAAAAGTAAACCATCTAAACACATTCTTGATTTAAACACAAACACAGAAAACTCATGTTGTAAGAGACATCACAAGCAAACCAAAAAATCAATCTTCATCACACACGTAATCAGTGTTATAAGAAACAGGATTCGGAACTAATCGGTGGACGCACCGAACAAGGATTAATCGGATAATCGGGGATTAATCAGAATGATTAATCGGATCATTAATCGGGATCAATTTAATATTATTATTTTATATATAATTATTTTTTATACATAATATAGATTTAAGTAACTATAGAATAAAATTTTAAAATAAGAGAGAACAAACTTATTACTTACAAGTTAAATAATTTAATTTATTATAAAATAATTTAAATATATATATATATATATTTTCTAAATTTTGACCGATTAATTTCGATTTTTGACCGATTAACCGATTTTTGACCAATTTATACGTTTTTTGACTGATTTTTACAAAAAACGTTATTAAACCCGATTAGTGTAAAATCAGTACTGAAAGTCACTGAACAGCGATTAATCGGCGATTAANGTCCGTACAAAAATTATTAGTTTACCATTTCAGGGAGAGAGTTTTATTCTGCTAGCAAGAAAACTTGGTTAAATATGTTTCTCAACTTCACAGAGGCAAAAGAAAGGGTACCCATTTGAGTTTTTATAAACAACATTTGTAATATCCTAAAATTCTGATCAAACTATGAGCTATCTAAAGATCCTAAAGAACTAAACCTTAAAAAAAAAAGGATTCTAAAAAGACTACAATGATTGTTCCCCCAATATATAATTTTGCAGGATCTTAAACCAAGGTACAAATGCATAAAATTGGATGCAGAAAGTTAAACAAACTTCATTGTTAAAATCTATACGACATAAAAAATTTAAAATTTGGGATTGTCAAACATAACTGCAAAACAAAAACATTACACACATAATTTAATAATTTGACATTTAACTAGATCAACTAAGGAACCCTGACCGTCTACGTCCGGCAAACATTAACCCATGGAAAGAAACTAGTATTTTTAACTCTGTTGATCGTGAAAGCTCATTAGAGCAGCGCAACTGGCCTATGAAGAACAAAACTACCTGCAATTATACACACACATTGTTAGAACCTTGTACTAGATTGACCCTCCTACACACTCACACACACGTGTGCGCACGTGGTAGTAGACAACAAGAAGACAATCTTGATTACATACGAGCGCACAGAGACACACAAGTGTTGTAAAACACATCACTGGTAAACCATAAAAACACAATTTTATGTACACACAAGGGCAGACATGTAATTAACAGCACTAAAAACTTAAAAAAATACAATATTGAATGGAAGTTCTTAACACACACATGTCATAGACATCACTAGTAAACAAGGAAAAACAAAACGTTGATCGGGACACAGGAAAACACGCAACTCATGCTGTCATAGACATCACTAGTAAACAAGAAAAGAAACAATTCTGATCATGACATAGAAAAACACGCAAGTAAACAACTCACGTTGTAATAGACATCATGAGCAAATTACAAAAAGCAATCTTGATTTCACAAATGCACAAATTTGTAATAGACGTCAAAAGTAAACCATCTAAACACATTCTTGATTTAAACACAAACACAGAAAACTCATGTTGTAAGAGACATCACAAGCAAACCAAAAAATCAATCTTCATCACACACGTAATCAGTGTTATAAGAAACAGGATTCGGAACTAATCGGTGGACGCACCGAACAAGGATTAATCGGATAATCGGGGATTAATCAGAATGATTAATCGGATCATTAATCGGGATCAATTTAATATTATTATTTTATATATAATTATTTTTTATACATAATATAGATTTAAGTAACTATAGAATAAAATTTTAAAATAAGAGAGAACAAACTTACAAGTTAAATAATTTAATTTATTATAAAATAATTTAAATATATATATATATATATTTTCTAAATTTTGACCGATTAATTTCGATTTTTGACCGATTAACCGATTTTTGACCAATTTATACGTTTTTTGACTGATTTTTACAAAAAACGTTATTAAACCCGATTAGTGTAAAATCAGTACTGAAAGTCACTGAACAGCGATTAATCGGCGATTAATCCCGATTAGTCGCCGTCTTTTACAACAGAGCACGTAATAGATATCCACTAGTAAAACTTTAGAACACAGTCTTGATCCTGACTGTGAACAGTGAATGCAATTCATGGTGTAATAGACATCACAAGAAAACTAGATAATACAATCTCTGATAAAAGACACACACACACACTTGTTTTAATACTCACCACAATCAAACGAGAAAAATACACTATCGATCTCAATATAAACCCACAAACACAACCTACATGCATAGAAAGCATACATACCTATCCCGTAACATCACAGACATCAAACTCTCTATAACGATCCACCTTTCCCATCTCTAGGATAATAATTTTGCACATGCGGCCCATAACTGCAATAAGTTTCTCGTCAACAACTGAAACCAACTGATGAGCAAAACCATCACCTTTCTTCTCACTTCCCCCTTATCAACTCCACCATTCTCCCCAACAACAAATTCCCCACACCCTATTGTTCCTTCTCCTTGTCATGTAATTCAACCACATATTATATTATAAAAACTTGATTATTATTTATTAGATATTGAATTGAGTCTCTTATAATTTATAAATCATTGTTCTTAACTGCAAAAAAACAGGCATCATTAGTACAGCAAAAAACACAATCTTCGGTACACACATGGGCAGACACGTAATAGACAGCACTTAACAAATAAGAAAAACACAAGCTTGATTACAAACGCGCAGAGACACACGTGTTGTAATAGATATCCCTAGTACAGTACAAAAACACAATATCAGTACACCCATGGGCAGACACGTAATAGACAGCACTAGTAAACTTAAAAAACACAATTTTGATCAGATCACATAAACAAAATTCATGTTATAATGGATATGACAAGCAAACTAAAAAGAGACAATCTTAATCATGCAAACACGTGTTGTAATAGACATCATTACCAAACGACGAGAAAATTACAATTTTGATTGGTACACAAACACATGACTCATGTTGTAATAGACAATAAGAGCAAACTAAAAACCAATATTGATCACGTAAAAGCACATTGTAATAAAAATCACTGGTAAACCGTAAAAACAAAATATTGATCTGAACACAAAAATTGCAAAACTCGTATTGTAATATAACATCAGGAGAAGAACTAAAAAAACACAATCTTGATCACACATATGCACGATTGTTTTAATAATCACTAGAAAACAATAAAAATACAATCTTGATTAAAACACAAACACAGACTCATAATGTAATACACATCGCAATCAAATGAGAAAAATACAATACAGATCACAATCAAGCGAGAAAAATACAATCTTGATTAAAACACATACTCATAATGTAATACACATCGCAATCAAACGAGAAAAATACAATACAGATCACAATGAAACTAGAAAAATACAATCTTGATCTAAAGATAAACCAACAGACACACAACATAGTAGGATAGCAAGCTTACTCACCATCCAATAACATTCAAAACATAAAATCACTGACAAGAACTACCATTCCCATCTCTAGGATGATTATTTTGCACAAATGGACCCGAAATAACGACAGGATTCACATCAACAACCGGAGCCCTTGTTCCACCTCCATTAACACCCAACCCCACCTTCCCCTCTTGTCCCTTCACCTCCTTATCATTCAATTCAACAGCATTCAACGAAGCCAAAACCGCACTCGAATTCTCAACTCTATCCATCCTAACCCTCCCAACAACCCCTTTAGATCCCTTACTAAAATTCTCCTCCTCAACAACCCCCACATGCTGAATAGCTTCCCTAGCCCTTTTCTTAGTAGACCAAGCCTCTTGCCCCCTCTTGTCCACCTCAGCTTTCGCAATCAAAGCAGCTCTACTCATGGAATCATACGAAATCCTAGCAGCAGCCAGAAATGCAGCAGCAGAAGCCTTATCAATCACCTTACTCTTACTAATCTGAAAAAAGGGGGCACACTGAGGACTACAAAGAGGACAAACATAAGGCTTACCACATGGGTCAGGGCTAATACAAGTAGAATGAGAGATAGAGTAGCATTTAGAACATGGGGTTGTGGGGAATTCAAGTGGGGTGGTGGGGTTGTAGATAGAGAAGCAAATGGAGCAGAAAGATTGAGAGTTGAAACGGAGAATACAACACGTGCAGACACGACGAAAGAGACCACGGTGCTTCATGTAATGGAGGAATGGACTTGTGTCTGTTTTGCATTCACTGCAAATGCTTGTCAATGGGGGCTCTTCTGCTTGTTTTGTCATGCTGCTTTTGATGGCTAAGGAATCAGAATTGGGATTAGAATCTGGGTTTGTAAGAATTGAACATATATGATATAATAATACTC
>QRFB01007489.1:13565-26198 GCA_008931105.1 Oenanthe javanica
GAAAATACCAGGGACTGAAGTGAAAGATACGGAAAGGATAGCCAGGGAAGAGGCAGTGCATGGAAAGAACAGTCACACCATAATATTGGTGTGCAACCATCCATTCCAGGCTCCGCCTCGTCCCCGTCTATCCTCTGCTATCATTTACCTTCAAAAATAGAAACTCCAACTGTAAAGAACCCGAAAATATCGTTGAAATATACTCTGAAAATTGAACAAACAGAAAATTGCTCAGACTGTCACAGGATTGTTGTTTGATATACTAATGCATAGGGCCGCCCTAGAGATTTGGGTGCCCTGGTCGAAATTTTGAAATAATGGCTCTTTGTTTCATAGTTTAAAATATAAAAATGTATATATAATATATGTAGATAAATTTTTTGGTGTCCCTGTTATGATGGTGCCCTAGGTAGTTGTTTTGGTCGACTTATCAAGGCCGGCCCTGCTAATGCATATCGATGCATATAACTATAATGCCATGAACATCGAGCACAAGTCTGAATACACGACAAGTCTGAATACACAATTGCAGGATAATATAAACATCTATTGTTGTATGTTAGTAGTAAGATGATCACAGTCTTGCAAAGAACACTATATATATAGGAGGAATGATGCAGATGTTACACTTTAATAGTACATGAAGTACTACTTTGTCTTCATTGTACTACTACATGTGTCTTCTAAAGAGCAAGTACTGGATTACAACAGCTAACTAACAAATGTACTACACAAGTCTTGCAACTGAGAATGTGCAGTACAACTCAAAAGTTGGACTATTTAGTCTTTGATCCGACTATTCTTTGCAGAACAATATCAAAATAATTATAATCTAAGCAAAGCAAAAAATCAAAAGAATAAAAAGAATTCTAAGATGGGATTTAACAAGGCAATAAATCAGATAATTATCTAAAAATGTGCCCATGGTCCCTTGACACACAACCACTCTTTGAATATTAAACCTCATGCAACCAATGTGCTAAAGCTTTCTTACACTCATTCCAGTTATTTACATTAAGGCTTTATCTTCCTAGAATGTAGCCCCTCTCTTTCGAAATATGAAATTCATTCGAGATGTTTTTTGTATTTCACAGAATTCATTGTTGAGTCAACAAGAAAATAAACAATTTTGATCACGACACATAAAAACACGCAAGTACACAACTCACGTTGTAATAGACATCATGAGCAAATTACAAAAAGCAATCTTGATCACATACGTAATAGATATCCACTAGTAAAACTTTAGAACACAGTTTGATCCTAATTGTGAACAGTGAACGCAAACACACACCGACCATTTTATGGTGTGATAGACATCACAAGAAAACTAGATGATGCAATCTCTGATAACACACACACACACACACACACACACATGTTTTAATAGACACCACTAGTTAAAAAAACACAATCTTGATATA
Organism: Oenanthe javanica; assembly: GCA_008931105.1. Taxonomy (NCBI): domain Eukaryota; kingdom Viridiplantae; phylum Streptophyta; class Magnoliopsida; order Apiales; family Apiaceae; genus Oenanthe; species Oenanthe javanica. The sequence goes on from QRFB01007489.1 coordinate 14,990, forward strand.
AACGTAAACACATACAGACTCATATTATAATACTCACCACAATCAAACGAGAAAAATAAAGTTTGATCAGATNATTTTAGAATGGATGAATATTAAGAAAATAATAATAATTTTAAAAAATATAAAATTCATACAATTAAGTAATATTTTTATATTTTAAAATAAATTCGTAACATTTTTCATCTTTTAAATGTTTTATGGTTTCATTTAAAGAGACAAAAACGGAGAGATGGGGATGAAATACTTAAAAGTTGAAAGGAATTAATTGGTCTTGGATCAAATAATCATGTATTTATATATTTTTTTGATTTAATGTATTAAAGTTTCTGGGCCCTTTATTTGTATTGGCCGCTTTTCTTGTTTCGGATATATAAGCGGGCTGGTAAAAATGTATGGGTTCCTAGCTAATATTCTACCGATTTTCTATCTATATTCAATATATATTTTACTTTCAGTCGAGAATTCAGTGAGGGTGCCCTGCGTTGAGAGCGTTGAGAATTCAGTGGGTTCCGGTGCACCCACTCCCCATGATAAGCTCAATGAAGCCAAAACCGAACTCGAATTCTCAACTCTATCCGCATACATAGACCACGGTGCTTCATGTAATGGAGGAATGGACTTGTGTCTGTTTTGCATTCACTGCAAATGCTTATCAATGGGGACTCTTCTGCTTGTTTTGTCATGCTGGTTTGGTCTTGTTTTGGAGCGATTTTAGTGTTAGGGATTTATTTTTTTTAATTATTTAATTTTTATATAAAAATTTAAATTCAAAAACACTATTTATAAATATTTTGTTAAAAATGAAAAGAGTTATGAGACCTACCCACATAGGGAATATATTGTATAAGATAATTATATATTTTTTAATTGATATGTAATGTGTGTGTGTGTATATATATATATAATAGCTTATAATCGGTGCGAAGCACGAAATAATTAATATTCTCATAAATTAATAAAATTTACTTGTTAGAATTTATTAATCTATAGAAGGTTGACAAAAAAAAAATCAATAAAATATTCCAATAAATTAATAACATTTACTTGTTCCAAGTTATTAATCTATAGAAGTTTGACCGTCTAATAAAAGTCTGTCAATTACATTAGAAAAAAGCTTTAAACTTGCTGCAATGAACAGTTGCCCATATGAAAATACCAGAGAGTGAAGTGAAAGATACGGAGTATAGCCAGGGAAGAGGCAGTGCATGGAAAGAACAGTCACACCATGATATTGGTGTGCAACCATCCATTTCAGGCTCCGCTCGTCCCCGTCTATCCTCTACCATCATTTACCTTCGAAAATAGAAACTCTAACAATAAAAAAACCCGAAATATTGTTGAAAGATACTCTGAAAATAGAACAAACAGAAAATTGCTCAGACAGTCACAGGATTTTTGTTTGATATGCATGTCGATGCATACAACTACAATGCCATGTACATCGAGCACAAGTCTGAATACACGACACAATTGCACACAACAAGTCTGAATACACAATTGCAGGATAATATAAACATCTATTGTTATATGTTAGTAGTAAGATGATCACAGTCTTGCAAAGAACACTATATATATAGGAGGAATGATGCAGATGTTACACTTTAGTAGTACATGAAGTACTACTTTGTCTTCATTGTACTACTACATGTATCTTCTAAAGAGCAAGTACTGGATTACAACAGCTAACCAACAAATGTACTACACAAGTTGAAGTACTAACTATACTTCTTGCAACTGANCTAACCAACAAATGTACTACACAAGTTGAAGTGCTAACTATACTTCTCCTTGCAACTGAGCATGTGCAGTACAACTCAAAAGTTGGACTATTTAGTTTTTGATCCGACTATTCTTTGCAGAACAATATCAAAATAATTATAATCTAGGCACAGCAAAAAATCAAAAGAACAAAAAGAATTCTAAGATGGGATTTAACAAGGTAATAAATCAGATAATTATCTAAAATGTTCCCATGGTCCCTTGACACACAACCACTTTTTGAATATTAAACTACAGTCAGGCTTTATCACTCTTCGACCATTTAAGTATGCACGTTTGGACACAAACTACCTTTGTCTAAAAACGTCTGGTTCAACCATCGTGTTTTGAGACTTTGTACAATTCGACCACAGATCTGGTTGTGTTGGAAAAAAACGGGCTGTCACTCTCTGTAAAAGAGAGTGGAATACATAAAAACAGAAAAAGGGGTGTTTTAAGACTATGTATAATTCGATCACAGATCCAGTTGTGCTGAAAACAATAATCTAAAGTGTATTTCACTCTCTGTCAGAGAGTGGGATAAGTAAAGACTAAAAAATACATTTCTCATCTAAATTTGATGTCTATATACATTGTATACACAGTATACACCGGCGAATTATATACCCCTGCTGCACTACTTTCTACATTTCATCCTCAGGCTTTTAAGAATCTCTAAATAGAGCTGCACAAAGCCATTGTTGGTGGTGCTGCTGCTGTTTTTGTAAGCCTGTCACAGATGAATCAATATAGATTCACAGTTCAATATAGGATTGCATTTTGTTTTCAACTCCAGCAAAATACAACTTTAACAAGTCTCTATGTAACAGTATAAGAAATTTCATGTACAAGTAAAACATGTTTTGCATCAAATTTTGGAAGATCAACAATGAAAGCTGCTTGAGAAACCTCCAACAAGGTTCTGTTTCACCATTGAAAAGTACAAGTAAATTCTAGTTCAGTATAAAACATATATGTTAGAATATTATTGTCCAAAGTTTTAATTTCATTCTGAACTTTTGTTTTACAATGTAGAAAGTTCTTAAAGAGATTACCTGCGCTGCATCGCTAAGCTGAATCTCACCAGCAACACATTTTCGATCTGTTTTGCAGGATTAAATAGATTGACAATGATCTGGTGCACCACTACAACCAATTGAATTCTTTTGTCTTGTCTTCAAGGGTTACAGCAGAAGAGTTGATCTTGGTCTCAACACCGTCAATGCTGTTCTGGAAACTTGCAGTTACGACAATTAATTGATCTACTCAAATTTGTTNAAGTTGCGACAATTAATTGATCTACTCAAATTTGTTTAGCTGCATCAAGACAGTCTGATACAATCGTAAGAGTGTCAACTGTTGTGTCTGATTTATTAAAAACAAACTTCACAGTGTTGGTTGTACAACTATGAAAGTTTCCCTTTCCAGTGTACAAAACGACTGAGCCAGCACTGAAAAAAAATGAATCAGACATAGATTGAATATCAGGTTATAAATACTTTACTTGTATTTATCTATACCTACCAACTAAACTAATGGAAATAAAATTTGTTGCAGGCAGATCAAATATTGTTTACCTGACAATATTTTTTTTTCTCCGCAGGGCATTCTAAATTAAACTTGTGAGTTGTAATAATAAGCTCCAGATTTTTTCTGCCCCTAATAGATAAAAATTGAACTCAATGCAAAACATATACAATTGCTGGTATCTAATTCCAGCCTTAGAAATTAGAGTAATTAACAACACACTCAGACACCACATGGAATGTTATATCTATCAATTAAAGTGCTCAACACAAACTTGCCAGTTTCACATCTAAGATGCATGACCATAATCTCACTGCTCCAGGTAAAATAGCTATATTGGAAATCAAATACTTGTAAATAAACATATGGCCATGCACAGGAGAAACTGATCACAAGGAGGAGAAACTGATCACAAGGAGGATAACTAAACAGATAGTCCGATACATGTGCTTTATCAAGTGAAATAAAATGTTACAAGCAAAAAAGAAGAAAGAAATAAACTGTTCCACATGGGCCTCCTGAACAAAACAGAAGTATCACAGAGTACATACATATTAAGATTACCGGGCCTTCAAGCTGTCATTGTCTAGCTTTCAGTAAAGGATAACACAAAGCCAGAAGATGGTGAAAGAAGAGACTATAATCAATCATTTGAACTGGAAAAATGATATCTAAGCCTCTTTTGAACAAACTAATTAAAGACCCATAATTTGTTTCTCAGCTGCTCAACACCGTGTCAACAGAATACGGAGTAATCCAGTCCCATGAATCGACAGGGATATGTAAATGTATATAATCTCCACAAATGAGAGAAGAAAAGATGCAGTGACGTGAAGTGTGGAGTGTTTGAAAGAAATGAAGTGTATGTAATTGTATTATATGATACTCTACAAATAAGCAAGTGCAAGCTACTTTCAGGGGTTTTTTCCTGCACAACCGGATTTGTGGTCAAGTTGTACAAATCTCAAAACGCAATGGTTGAACCGGTCATTTTTAGACCAAGATGGTTTATGTGTCCAAACGTGTACTCGAATGGTTAAAAAGTGATAAAGCCTTAAATTAATCAACGTGCCAATTTCGCTACAATAGCGCTAGATAAACTCTAAAACTACTTCCCCTGCTATCATCGTCTAAATGCTAAAAGAACAAATTACGAAAATGAAAGATTGAAAAAAAAAAAAGCTTTCATCCAATCTCAAGTGCATTGTCTTGGTACAATCTGCGAAATCAACCCTGCAAGGAGAAGACCAAACTTTATACATTGCTTTGCTAGATAGTTATAATCAACATATACTAATTTAGGAAATCCATCAACAAGTAGCTGATAATCTAAATTTAGGCTCAAGCGTGTGTCAAAATGAAATCCATCAACAAGACAACATCATCCTAAACAGGACACTGACAAACAATAACAAACAGCAAAACATAGAACATTGATTTGGCCACACTGAACACATTCAACAAAATCATCACCCTTTCTAATGATCAGAATGAAACAACACATCTCTGACACTTTGTGATGTCCACATTTTCATAATATCTATGTATACTAAGAAGTTTATTATTTTTTTCTATAATAGATTAACTAGATGTGTGTTAGTTTTTAGATTGCCACATAAGCAATTATCAACAAGTTTTTAGGTACCTCATAAAATTCTTGGCAACTGGCCTCAATTGGCAATATTTGGGAGATCACAGGTTGATTATCAATTGCTTAAATTATAGTTTCTGAAAGTACAAGGTAAGGATCAAAATCCTATTGTACAATGAAATATACCCAACAGGTTGCATTAGACTATTAGAGTAGTGAATTTGTAAAAAGGCTTTAAGTTCTTTCTTACCCAGGCTAAGGCTCTAATAACTCATGGCATGTTGACCTGTTGTGCCCAGTGCCCTTGCATCTTCCGCATTGGAGTTGACGTTTGACTACATCTTTGTTTTTCTTCATCACTGGGCGGCCTGGTGGGCGACGAGTAGGAGGAGCTTTGACAATCACTGACAATGCACCCTGAGAGTGATCATTCACCGCCCTATCAATATTAAGGATAGGATGCACTGATTCTGAATACGTTAACCTGTAGTTTACGGCACTGAAGTATACATCACAGTAATCATATGGATCACGATTAAGGCAAGCAATGACAGGGATAGCATGGCAGCAAGGCAATCCAGTTAGTTGCCGGCCTTTACAACTACAATTAAAGTTATTAACATCAACAACTTCAATGGCGTCACCATGAACCTCAACTTTGTTGCCAGATGAGATTAATACAGGATGTGGATGGACGTGAACCCTCTCCTTCTCTAGCTTTTCCTCCATGAATGGAGTTAACCTTGTCAGCCATTGACTGGATTCTACCCTTCGGGCATACATTAAATCCATTATCTTACCCCGTATAGCATCAACCATCTGAGTTATTGGTAGTTCATGTGCATCTGATATCCATCCATAAAACTCCTCCCCAAAGTTTGATGTCAGATGGTTATATCTTGCTCCTGGGAAGAACGCATTTGCCCAATGCTCAGGTTCATTTTCATTGACCCAGTTGTAAGCTTCGACTGAAATATTTTTTATGCGCTCCATACAAATTTGGAATCCCTCAGGAGTACCTGCATATGCTGCAGCAAATAAATCCTCTATCATGAGACGCTTAACTTCAAGGGAGAACTGGCCCTTTAAATCTCTAACAAGTTTCTCTGAGAGGTAATGTAAACAGTAACCATGGTGAACATTTTCGTCCTGAAATATGTTGATAATTGACTCCTTCAATCCCTTCTGTCTATCTGCTACGAAAGTTATACCACAACAAGTTGATAATGCATTTTTGAGTTGCACAAGAAACCAATGCCAATTATCATTGGTTTCTGCATCTACTACAGCAAAAGCAACAGGAAGCACACCATCATTTCCATCAGCAGCAGTTGCAGTCAACAACATTCCTTGATACTTCGAATTCAAGGTTATAGTATTAAGGAAGAGAAGAGGCCGACAGCCATGTTGGAACCCATATGCTGAGGCATAAAATGATACAAAGAGGCGATGAAAGCTTGAGTCGTCCTTAGTAGTAAATGTAGCAAGACTCCCAGGATTTGTCTCCATTATTGAATCACATAAACTTGGAAGCTTACCATATGCCTCTTTATATGAACCCTGAAGCTGCTCCATGGCGATTTCTTTCCCACGCCATGCCTGGAAGTAATTGAGTTGAATTCCGTACTCATTCTTTATGTCCTCAACGATATCCCTGGGTTTATAATTCGGAAGTTCCTTCAACTTCTCCTTAATCACACTTGCCACCCAACTTCGTGTTGCCTGATGACCAGTTGGTACAACAGTTCCTTCACATGTATGAGCTGAATCCATTTTCTTAATACAAATTAGTTGGGTGGTAGACAACCTTGATGCATGGATTCTCCATGGGCAACCTTCAACCTTGCACTTAACAGTCACACGGTGACTATCATTCTTCTTATACCTAAAAGCAAACTGATGCGCAATGGCATATTTACGCAAGGACTCGCGGAACTCATGTACACTGTTAAACCTTTGGCCAACACCTGTTATAATGTTCTGCCACTGTTGTGCAGCTTTCACATGCTTTTCACCAGTAGAAGTTGGGAGAGCCAGAGGCATATCACCAGGTATATCAAAAAGGGCATCCACATTGTTCGAATCATCTACAATGTCAAAGTTCGCATCAAGTAGGAGACTGGGCTCACTCGAGTCGTCAAAAATATCATCCCCAAGACTAGCAGGAGCATCAACTAAAATCCCATCTTCAGACAAACTTGTCCTGCTTGACCTGCAATATACATATTCCCAATGTCTAACCTGAAAAGGTAAGATTCAACTATAACATAAGTCATCAAGGTAACTACCTACTCCCAGGCATGCTTGAGACATCTGCAGTGACAACTTCTTCATTCATAACATATATGTCGGTGGTGTTGCAGTTACCATGGAATTTGATCATGCGTTTGAGATCTTTATCATTTGAAATTGAAATAAGTGTCTTCTTATTTTCCAAAAGGAAATATTTGACAGACATTGTCATTGTGCTGTAGTTGAACATCTCCNCTATCAAGAGAGATACTAGTGCCTTTTGGCTCGTGTTTAACTGAAAAACATTATTATTGCTTCGATAACAACATGAGTAGCTATTATGCAGATTATTCAATTTTTGAATAAAGACATATGGTTATCAATTATCAACTTATCATTCAATTGTGTTAAAAGAATGTGCTGAGTAAAACAAAGAGAAAAAAAGGATGAATGATTCTGACCGTTTTTTGTTGCATGCGACCTGTTCGTCCTCTGCGCGAGGATACGGGTACTCCTTCGATCCACCAAGCACTGGACGAGCATATTTCAGGCCCTTGTCTGGACTTCCCAGATCATTGTAGTATGCATAGTCATAGACTCTATCCCACTCCTTCAGCATTCCCGTTCCATTTCCACGAAGATTAATAAGTTCAACTTCTCTGTATTCTCTCAGTGGTGCTGGTGTATTATCTGGCAGGTAAGCCTGAAAAAAAAAGATTGATTATCTTAGAATCAATTGCTCTCTAGCTTGTTTTACCTATTGTTGAAATCTTGAATGATTCTTTTAGGAAGAGAAATAGATAAAGGATATATATAACACGTGAATCACCTGAATGAACTAATAATCTTTAGATATTTAGCACTTTCATAGTTGATCGCTTGTTCGATACTTTAATCTAATTATATGAAGATAAGGAAGTTCCCTGCAAAGTGTAGTAGCTAATGTAAACATTATTTTCAGGTAATTATTTCTTAGTCACATGACTACCAATGATGGTTTTTGTTAAATGCCATCTAGTTAATAGTATCAACTTTGCTCTGAAGCCACAAGCCCCTGGAGTCTTATTGGAAAATGGAAAGTATATGGATTTAGAAAATGATCTATATTATAAATTCAGGTGGCTATACCTTTTGTTTGCAAAGAAGACACGGTCGTATTTGTAACGATGTGCTGGGTAAACCCAAGAATTGCATACGAAATGGACTCTTCCGTAACCAGGGAAGTCTTCTAAGGTGACTGTTTTTAGGTAGAACTGACTGCGATGATGGTTTTTGATAATGAAAGCACCCGTAACTCCCATCGACTCATTCCAGTCAAATGTAATGCTAAATGAAGCATCTTCTGCTGTCACCGAGGTAATCCTAGTAATCCAATTTTCTAGATATGCTGCTTTGCTGAGCTTCCCTCTTCCGTTGACTGAATTACATATAGTATATTAAAAAAGTAGCTTATCAATATCAATAATTTCATTATCAAGTTGTTAGAGTTGAATAGGTGTATCACGTAATTTTTTTAGATTATTCAGATTTTTTTCCTTTAGTCCAAGTTTAGTAATATTTAAACGCCTCAGACTGAGGTGGTTAGGCTCAATTTAACGCCATGCTCCCCAAATTTTCAGAGACAGAAGTAAATAAAAGTAGAGGAAGGTTAAGAAAGTGGATCGAAATAATTTTAACTGGCACTTTTTAGCAAGGAGAGGGAGTGGAGAAAATGTAGTCTTACAGATGGAAATTATAAGGATTAATAAGTAAATGGTTGTGCTTTTAAATTTAAAAAAATATATGAAAGACTTCTATTCATTTTGGTTTAAGCTTTTTCTGCCTACTAAAACTCCGGAGTATGTATGTGTGAATTTTACTCGCTTTACTTCTCTTTCTACTTCTCGTTCAGCCTTTTTTTTACTGGGAATATGACCTGACACTTACTTTTTTGTAGCATACTGATTGCAAGCTCTAAGAGCAACTGCAGTGGTGTATGACCACTTCCCAATTTATTGACCCCACTACGTTGTCACACAAGCAAAAGCAGGTCCCGGGTAGAAGTTGGCCGATTCACTACAGTTGTGGTGCCCGGTTTTTTATTTTTTTAACATTACTTTCCCAAAACCTATGTCCCCACTAAAATTCCTTATATTGAGTATCAAATTTTAAAAGAATAAAATAATTCATTAAAAACCGTGTAGTTGCAGGTGGGCAGTGGCCACGCTAGAGGGTAGTGGACAGTTTTTAAAACCAACTCCAATGCTAATGTCTACTTTTTCTTTGTCCAAGTCCACATTTGTCTTCCCAACGTGGGAAGTGGGTTTCAAAATTGAACGCGCTGGAGGTGCTCTAAGAGCAACTGCAGTGGTGTATGGCCACTTTCCAATTTATTGACCCCACTACGTTGTCATACAAGCAAAAACAGGTCCTGAATAGAAGTTGGCCGATTCACTCTAGCCGTGGTGCCCGATTTTTTATTTTTTTTAACATTACTTTCCCAAAACCTATGTCCCCACTAAAATTCCTTATATTGAGTATCAAATTTTAAAAGAATAAAATAATTCATTAAAAACCGTGTAGTTGCAGGTGGGCAGTGGCCATGCTAGAGGGTACTGGACAGTTTTTGAAACCAACTCCAATGCTAATGTCTACTTTTTCTTTGTCCAAGTCCACATTTGTCTTCCCAACATGGGAANTGCTAGAGGGCACTGGACAGTTTTTGAAACCAACTCCAATGCTAATGTCTACTTTTTCTTTGTCCAAGTCCACATTTGTCTTCCCAACATGGGAAGTGGGCTTCAAAATTGAAAGCGCTGGAGGTGCTCTAAGAGCAGGTCTAATGGGAGGACCTCTTTCTTACCTGGCAGAGAGATAAGATATTTGGCTTTTAATTTAGGCATTGGAGTGAAATGGAAAAAGTTGGTCATGCCCATCTCCCCGGGCTGGCCAACTCTTGCAGACACAACTTGCTTTTTCTTTATTCATTAATATTTTATACATTTTATCCTACAATTTTTTGTGTATAACGTTAATATTAACATTAAAAAGTAATTAAACGTTATAAATGACAGAAAAATTTAACGTTCATATTTTTGCTACTATAAATATGAAGTCTCATAATTATTTTTTTCACACTTCTCATCTTCTAAAAAAATTTATTTTTTTCAAGAGAAAAAAATGAATCCCCGTCAAAATTCATCTTCAAATCCACAAAATACAAATCCGAATTCTTAATCCTGAAACACCCAATTTCCGTATCCATTCCCGAATTCTTATTATCCATTTACCCAAAACACAAATGTTGATAATTCTCAATTTTCTAACCTGCAAAATTTGTTTTATAATCCTCAGACGCCAAATTCTCAACTCCAATTTCCTAATCCATTTTTTCCGTATGCTCAAAATTCACAATTTCCATACGTTCCAAATTTTCAAACAATGCCTCCACATTTTGGAAGTCAACAAACACCTACCAATAATCAAAATTCTCAACACTCACAAACTTTGAATTTTGATACTACAAATATTGTTGATCTGAACGATGATGTCAATGAATTCCATGACACACGGGAAGGTATAACTCAGTGAAATTGGTGTGGAGATAAACTCTTAATTAGCAGATGGTTGAATGTGTCGATTGACCCAATGATCGGGACAGATCAAAAAGGTGAAACATTTTGGGAGCGAATTCGTAATTATTGTGAAGAAAGCGATCTCGGACTTATCAACAGAGGGATTGTAGCTATCAAGAAGAGATGGCAACGAATAAATGAAGGGGCTCAATGGTATGGATCATGTTATGAGCATGAAAGGCATATGACTAGGCCTATTTATAATAATTAGATGACAACTCAACTCAGATAAGAAATAGTAGTAAATAATAAATATCAAACAGGAATCAAGACAAAGACAGTCAACTAGTCACAAGGAATCCTAGTATCAGAAGTACTCAGTTGAAGCTACTACTCAACACTGGAAGAAGTTCATTTATTTGTTCAAGCGTCAGTAAAATTAAATAAAGTAGTAATTCAAAAGAATTCAGAAGATACAGAAGATTTTAAAGTGGCTACTACATGAAGATTCCAGAAGAAAAAGAACAGAAGAGGGAAGACAGAAAAG
>QRFB01007490.1:0-35081 GCA_008931105.1 Oenanthe javanica
ATAGTTAGTAACCATTGAAAGTTCCTTCTAGTTTTGTTAACTATCGGGAAGTTGCTTGCTTTTATTTTCTTTACCCGATAGTTAATAACTATCGGGAAGTGGCTTTTTCTTTGTCTATTTTTAGTTAACTTGATTAAATCACCCGATGGTTAATAACCATAGGTGAATAGGACAAAATAGGAATAAGACGAAATAGCTTGACCAATGACTTCTGGATACAGCTTCTGCAGTCTCGTTCACTTAGCCATATTTCGAATGTGTTAAGCCCTTTAGCATAATTCTTTCGCTGCAACCAAGTCAAATAAATATTTCCTCGTTAATTCGACCTTGATTTGTTCTGGGTTTAATCACGTACCACTTAAGTTACTCATCTCAGTATCTGGTCAATTCTTCTGAATCAGTGATGCAGTTCTCAAACTCTTTTGTGCTGTCGATTGGTGCAACTGGTCTGGTTCACAACCGACTAGCAAGAACTTGATCTTCACATCTTCTTTGCTATACAATTGATTTTGTTCCTTGTTGATTAGAAGTGCTTCGATTGTAAGTACATTGGAATCCTCTGGCACTTATGCTGAACCATAAACATATCTGAAACCCTGAACATCTTCGAACTTTATCCTTCACTGAAGTCTGAACATATGAATGAACTTCCTCCAGCAATCTATAATAGACTCCAAGATTCCATCTAATATTTTGATTCTTTGTATTTGCCGTATATTCTATCTTATCGATTCCTGTACTTGAGCTCTGCAATTCATTGCTTGACTAATTTGCAGATTTGGATCACTAGAATCTTTCTGGTACTTTGACAACTGCTTCACTGCTTCCACATCCTTGAATACTTCAACCTTTATTCTTCATTGAGGCATGAACATATTAATGAACTTCTTCCAGTGAGCTAGTGCTTCAAGTCTGTAGATTTCTTCTTTATCCTTTGTCTTTACCAAGTCTTCATGTCTTCCTGATTCCGGTGATAACTTCATATTATTTACACGTCCTGTTCTTGTGTTGAGTTATAACCCTATGTTACATATAGGTCTATACATACAGCCTTTCACCTTCAGAGTCTATAGTCTCTCAGAATCTATAGACCCGTCAGAGTCTAGAAGTTAGACTCTGTCAAGATAAAGTAGCTCAAAAATTTTACAATAACAAATTATAGTTTGATAAATTAGAAAATTGTAGAGTAATTCCCTTTGATGCACAGTATTCCTCCATGATTGAATTCTTGAATTCAGTACCATTGTCACTCCTTAGAACTCTTATTTTTTTCTTTGATTTTGTTTCTAAAAAAGTGATATGGTCTATTATGTATTGTGGAGCTTCATCCTTTGAGTGTAAAAAGAAAACTCATGTGTATCTTATAAAATCATCTACAATAACAAGAGCATATTTCTTTTTGTTAATTGACATCACATTACTAGACCAAATAAATCAAAATGTAATAGATAAAATGGTTCAAAAATAGTGTTTATTATCTTGCTCATGAAGGATGTTTTCCTTTACTTTCCAAGTTGACATGTTTCACAAAGTCCATCTTGCACAAAGTCAACCTGTAATAGGCCTTTTACAAGACTCTGTTTCACCAACTTGTTGAGTGTTTTGAAGTTGATGTGTGACAGTTTCTTGTGTCATTTCCATCTTTCTTCAGTTGAGGCCTTGCTATATAGGCATGTGAGTTCCTTCTTTTTGCAATCCTCCAAGGTGGCTTTATATATGTTACCATGTATGTGCCCTTTGAAAACTAAAATGTCTATTTCTTTGTGAGTCAAGAGACACTATTTGTTGTCAAAACCAGTATGGTAACCTTTATCTCCAAGTTGACTTATGTTGATAAAGTTGTGTTTTTAGCCATCAACTAGAGCTAATTCATCAATGATGACATTTTCAACTATAATCTTTCCATATCCCAGTGTTTGTCCTTTGTTGCCATCTCCAAAGGATACTTATGGGCCAGCCATTTCCACAAAGTTTGTAAGCATGGATCTTTTTCCTATCATATGTCCTGAACACCCGTTGTCTAGAACTAGGGATATTTTCTTCACCCTGGTTCTCTGCATACAAAAGACAACTAGTTAGATTTTTTGAGGACCCAAACTATTTTGGATCCTTTCTTACTAACCTTAGGTGAAATAGGCTTATTAACTTTCACTTTGGGATTACATGTCTCCTTTATTGCCTTAGACTCTGGTGGAGTCTTAATAGTGTTATACCAACTCTTATTAATAGAAGATTTTAGCTCATAGAAATTATAATATAAATCATGATAGTCCCTACACATATAGATAGAATGAAATATGCTACTACAATGATAACAGGGTTTCTATGGAATGTAGTGACTTTTCAGAGTCTGAGAAGGAATAGACTCTGATTTCTTCTCAATCTTTGTTTTACAGTCTAGACTAGATGGTTGTGGCTTCCACATCTGTAACACTTCTTTCTAGGATCATTTCGATAATTGTTGGCCTTATTAATGTCTTCTTTACCATTCCTATTTCTCCTAGTCTTTGTAGACACTGATAAGTTCTCTAGCTTTTCCTTTAACATAGACTTAGACAGATACCCAATGTTAATGGTTTTCTTAGGTTTCTTTGCTCCTGATTCATCTCTCTTTTTGTCAACAACAGGGCGATCATTGACAGATGAGTTTGTGGTTTCTTTAGGTAAAACAGTCTTTCCTTTAGAAGATATAAACTTAACAGGAGTGAAGGTACTATTGTCCTTAGTCATATTAACTTGGCTAGCTTCTTCATTGTTATCATTCTCATCAATAAGTCTTTTGCCTTGACTCTTGTCTTTCATCAATAGGTACTCCCAACGCGTCGACCACACGCCCTAGCATACCGCAGACTTGTTTCATAGCTTTCAACTGAGCGGCAGACCCGACGCGAATGGGATCATTTCTCTTGCACATGGACGAACTGTTTCTCGAGGACTTCATTTCGCTGTCAGCCCTAGCCTAGACCAGCAGTCTGACACACATTTTAATTGTTGAAAATTTTCTGAACTTTTCTACCAGAGTTTGTCCACACTTTGAACTTAAGCCTTTTTTCTTCTAGTTCTTTCTTAACAAAGTCATAGGCTTTTAAGACTTCAGTGTAGTTGTGCCTGCATTTCTCAGAATCATTTTTGTATTCTTCCATAAACACTAACTCAGACTCTAAATGGTTATTCCTACTTGTCAAGGTTAAATTTTCTTCTATTAACCTGTCATTATCATTAGTGACAGACCTACAGTTTGTCATTATATTTTTAATCTCACTTTATATAATTTTTATACCATCAAAGTCTAAATTGAGTAAAGATTCCGAAGAAAAGATTGATACCTTAGTTTTAGGAGACGAGGGTTCTTCGGGAGATTCTAATTTTTCTGAGGAGAAAGCCATTTATGCTAGAGTTTCAGAATCAATTTCATCCTCTGAGCTTGAATCTGCTCAGTCATTTCCTGTTGAGATGAGTGCCTTACCCTTGCCTTAATTTTTAGCCTTTCTACACTCACTAGTAAAATGCCCCAATATTCCACAATTGATGCACTTGACTTTTGCCTTACCAAGATTGATTATGGTGCTCTTGCTCTTCTCAACTTTTTCATCCTCCTTTTTGAATATTGGCCTCTTGCTAAATTTTCCAATTCTTTTATTAAATTTTATTCTTTTGAAATTCTTAGCAAATATAGCCATCATTTGACTCAGACCAATCTCATTATCAGAATCAGGGTCTGTGTCAGTAGACTCTAACTCAACAACAGTTTTACCCTTCTTCCTTGAATCCTTGATTCTTGATTCTGTGGGTTCTTCTTGTTGTTCTTTCTCAGACTTCATTAAGAGTGCCACGGATTTTGCCTTTGCAGACTTCTTATTCTTTCTCTGTTGCATCTCTAGATCATATGTTTTGAGTCTGCCATACAACTCTTTCAAGGAGATATCATCTAAATCCCTTGCTTCCCTTATGGCTGTTGTTTTGTTGTCCCACTCTTCAGGAATGGCTCTCAAAAACTTTGTATTTGTATCTTCAGAATCATAATCCTTACCAAGTATAGCCATCTCATTCAGGAGTTTGGTGAACCTATCATATATCTCGGTAATAGATTCCCTAAATTTTATCTCAAAATACTCATACTCCTGAATTACCAAAGACCTTACATTCTTCTTGACATCTTTAGTCCCTTCACAGTGCACTTCAAGTTTTGTCCACATCTCCTTAGCAGTTTTGCATGATATGTCACAGTTTGTAAGAACGGAATCCAAACTATTAAAGAGACTGTTTTTAACTTTTGCTTCCTTGAGAATATTCTCATTGTCCTCCTTTGACCGCTCATCCTTTGGTTTGTTGACAAAGTGCTCTTCAATTATTTTTCCTTCTTCAGTGGTTTGAGGAACAAGCCTTGAGGGCACATAGGGTCCATCATAAATCCTGTCAAGATAGTCAGGGTCTGTAGCTTCTAGATGGTGCAGCATCTTACTCTTCCAGTAAGTGTATTCGTTTCTATAGAGCATAGGAATCTTAGAATTGTCATCTTTGTTTCCAGACATCTTTGATCGATTTTAAAACATAGGCTCTGATACCAATTGTTATCCTAGTTTCACAAGTAGAAGAGGGGTTGAATACTTGTGTGATCTTTTTGCCTTAGTTTCAATCAATTACGGAAGAATCAAACTTGAATTAGTTTAACAAAGATTAAAACTCAGAGAATAAAAATATCAGTGTTTGTATTAAAGAATATTAAATACAAACTCTCCTAGGGTGTACACAAACTCTAGCAGTTTCTCTGTATTTTTCACAACAACTCTATCTATCTCTATATATGCTCTCTCAAAGTTCGACAAAATAAATTAGGTTACATAGAGTGTTTATATAGAGAGCTGTCTATCAACTAATAACAGAAAATTAAATTACAATAGGAATAGAATTCCTAATTATTAGTTGACAGTTTTTCTTCTGAAATTCTCATTCATTCTCATAGCATATCTACAATATAATTGCTTTTATCTTCGAAGACTTCCCTTTACCGTGATCACCTTCCAAATTCAGCTTCAGCTTTATAGACTCTGAAAAACATCTAACTCTGATGATCTTCAGTCTCTATTAGACTATAGACTCTGATAGTCTATAGACCCCGATTGACTTTCAGACTCTGATTTGCATCCAGACTCTGATTTGCATCCAGACTCTAATTTCATTTTCTTCTGAAAATCTTCAAAGTATAACTGACATCTATAAATAAATGTTGACTATCTAGACCCTGATTATAGAAAAATTCAGAGACTAGACAGACTTGTTACAGATAAACTATGCTAGACTATGTTCTAGTATTTTGTACATCATCAAATGAATATATTCTTAACAATTTTCATGGGGAAGGATGTTGCGTCGTTTGCATGGCATCGACAACACACCTATTCATTCAATCACTACCAGAGAAGTTGAAAAAGAAAAGAAGAATGGTGGGTCCCTCTTTGTACTCGAGGTACATGAGCATAACACACAGACAACCAATTTATTAACCGATGATAGGAAGGAATTAGTCAATTCATTTGGCAATTTATTTGCTGAGCCTCGCCAATTACCGCCTCAGAGAAAGATTGAGCACCGAATTACGCTTAAGGTCGGGACAACTCCTGTGAATGTTAGGCCGTATAGGTATGCTCACTTTCAAAAAAATGAAATTGAAAAACAAGTAAATGATATTCTTCAAGCAGGTTTGATAAGGCCAAGCACTAGTCCATTTTCATCACCAGTGTTATTAGTAAAGAAGAAAGATGGATCGTGGAGATTTTGCACCGATTATCGTACACTAAATGAAGTAATAGTGAAGGATAAATTTCCAATACCAATTGTTAAAGATATGTTGGATGAATTACACGGAGCAAAGTATTTTACTAAGTTGGACTTGTGTGCCGGTTATCATCAAGTACGTATGCACCCGGAAGATGTTCAAAAAACAACATTCCGAACACATAATGGCCATTATGAGTACCTGGTTATGGCTTTCGGGTTGTACAATGGGCCCTCCACTTTTTAAGCACTTATGAATGACATATTCCATTCATATTTACGTAGGTTTATTCTGGTATTTTTTGACGATATTTTAATTTACAGTCCTTCTTGGGGTGACCATATAGATCATGTACGTATTGTACTCACTATTTTAAGAAAAAATCAGTTGTATGTGAAGCTCAGTAAATGTGCATTTGGACAATAATAAATTGAATATCTTGGTTATATAGTTATTGTCCAGGGTTTATGTGTTGATCAAACAAAAATCCAAGCAATGACGACTTGGCCAAGACCAGCTAATCCTAGAGAACTTCATGGGTTTTTAAGGTTTACTAGGTACTACCGAAAGTTCGTTAGAAATTATGGGGTATTTGCTAAACCTCTCACTCATCTTCTCAAGAAAGGGCAGTACAACTGGATTGACGAAGCAGAAGCTACATTTTTGAATTTAAAGAAAGCGATGACATCAACCCCAACTGTAGCGATGCCTAACTTTGATGTTCCATTTGTGATAGAAACGGATGCTTCTGGGCATGGGATAGGAGTTGTTTTACAACAAAATGGTAAGCCGATTGCTTTCATGAGTAGAGCCATTGCGGTGTTTAAACAATCATGGTCTATATAGGCGAAGGAAATACTTGCAAAAATGCTTGCAATTATTGAAGCTGTTCGTTTGTGGAGACCGTATTTCATGGGTCGAAAAATTTTCATCCACACAGATCACAAAAGTCTAAAATATTTTTTAGAGCAACGTGCGGGTACTACCGAGCAACAAAAATGGATTTCAAAGTTATTGGGTTATGATTATGAAATCACCTACAAGCCCGGTAGATTCTTTGTCTCGAGTAGCTGGTCCTAGTGTGAATAGTTTATTCATGTCTAGGGCTATAATTCGAGCCAAGCCGAATTCGAGCTGAGCTTTCGAGCTTTTTTTATCGAGTCGAGCCGAGCCTAAAAATAATCGAGCCTGAAATGTGTGTTCGAGTTTGGCTCTATTATTGTACGAGTAGAGTTCGAGCCGTTCGCGAGTTTTTGAGCTTAAGGAGTTTTCAAGTTTATCGAGTTTTTCACGAGTTTTCGAGCATATCGAGCTTTTAACATGGTTTCGACTTTTCGGGTTCTTATTGAGCTTATCAAGCTTCGGGTTTTTATCGAGCTTTCGAGTTTTTATCGAGCTTTCGGGTTTTAGCTTAATATTCATAAAAATTATCTATTTATTTTTTTCAACCTAAATCTAAAAATATTTTTCCTTCTATTAAAAATGATAAATAAAATTTTAAAATAATACACTTATATTATGTGGAATAACTTATATTCAAATATAATTTGGTTCTTTTTTGAGTTAATATCAATAATATTTTTCTAGTTAACTTTTCAAATAATATAAAGAGTTAATTGCATTTTGCATCTCAATGGTTTGGACTAATGACACTTTAATACTTATTCTTTAGATAATTGCACAATGCATCCTACAACTATTTTGAGCGCTGCACTTTGCACCTGTTCCGTTAAAATGCTAGGGGTAGTTTAGGAAATTAAAAATATTTAATTATAATCAGACCTTCATTTGAGATTTTTGAACCCTCTAAACGATATTTTTTAGAAAATTTAAAGAACGAAAGTTGTAGAAGACGAAAATATCTTTTCAAAACAATAAGTTTCAAAATTTTTGGAATATTTTTTAATAAATTGAAAATTTAGAAATCTTGTAAAATTCATAATAAATTCAATTCAGTTCAGATTTCGATGAATTTTGATGATTCGGAAATCATTTTTAATTGTTTACAACTTTCGTTGATGATGTTTCCTCATATTATATTTTGAACTATTCTCAAAATAATAATAAAAATAGAAATAATTTAAATTTAATATTTATGTTAATATATTATAAATCACTAAAAATATTATAAAATTACTAATATTCATATATATTGTCATTAATATTATAAATAACACTCCACTGCAAACTTTTTAGCGTAAGAATCGTGAAAACTTTTACTAAATTCCGCATAATCATGGTAAAAATGAAAAAAAAATAATGCACAACCATAATTTTATTTGCAAAACTATAATAAGTAATTTATCTAAACATTTTTTTTGCATTTTTTGTAATGGTTCTACAAAATTTAATAAAAGTTTTCACTGTTCTCACGCTAAAAAGTTTTCACCTGATTGTTACCCAATAAAAATATATCAAAATATTCTAATTTTAATATTGTGACATTAATATTTATGTATGTTGAACAATATTGTTACACTAAAAAATATATTAAAAAATTGTTAATATTCTAACTAAATATTCATATATATTATAAATATGTATGTGTGTATTAAATATGATTTAATATTAAAATGTGACTCATATTTAATTAGTTAATAAAAAATGTAAATGTTCGTCAACTAATTACAATTTATAAGTAAAATATAAACTAATATTTAAATATTTAAAAGTTATAAATTAAAAAAATAAGGATCCTAAGTTAGATCTTAGATAAAATTCCTTAAGGCAGTGCTTGATTGAGTGTATTATATTAACTATCTAATTACTTACTTTCCTAATTTATTAACAATGTTAAATAAATGTTAAGTAAATATTTAACGATAAATGACTAGATGTATTGATTTATAGGTACTTGCTATGATCTGAGGAAAAATATCTTAAGATTAATGTTAGGATCTTTTTTTTTTGAAAATAAACCTTAGGATCCTTATTCTCATAAATTAATGTGTTAATATAATAAAAAAGTTACATGTTATATACATATATTTTAATATTGATATGACAATTTAATAACTTATCTCATATTTTATTAAAATTACTTAATAAAATTCAATTATATAAAAAATATATTAATTTGTAAATAATAATGTCACTAATAAAAAATCTAATAATTAATAATATACTATATATATATACAAAATATTTTTCCCATATATAATGAAAAACAAAAAGAAAAGTTCATTAGAACATTATTATGCATTCCCCGTCCTTAAAACCATACTAAAAATAACAGTTCAATATTATTATTGCACTTTCCATCCCTTAAAAATCATTCTAAAAACCAAAGTTCTAAAAATCGTTAGGCGTGTCAGGGCGGTCGGGCACCTTCTAGTGATTAATGGGTAAATTGAGGATTAATCAGAATAATTAATCAGGACATTAATTGAGACATTAATCGGATGTATTTAAATATTATTTTTAATTTTTATAATTATATTAATTATAAAATATTTTTTTTTTAAATTACTTACATATATATATTAATCATAGAAAATAATTGTTAATATTATAAATAATAATTTAAATAATTAAATATAATATATAGATATACATATAAATATTAAAAAAATGATTTTGACCGATTTATACCGCCTAATACCGATTTTGACCGATTTATACCGCCTAATACCGATTTATACCGTTTAATACCGATTTTCAAAAAAACGCCTAATACCGATTGTGACCACTTAGACCGCTTAATTCTGATTTTGACCGATTTTTATAAAAATAAAACACTTAAATCTCCGCCTATGGCCGACTCGGAGCGTTTTCAGAGCGCCTAGGCGGCCTAGGCCAATTTTTAGAATACCGCTAAAAACAATAATTATTTTTAAATTTTATTTATCTCTTTCTTTACTTTCATTTTTATTATTTTTTTTCTTCCTTTCACTTGTAACTTTGACTATCAAATTTTATTTTATTTTATATTTAATAAGATGGAGGTAAATATTGAAGGTCTAAATAAGGAAATTTAGATTTAAGCTCTAAAATTATTTATTTTCTAAAGTTTCATAAATTTTTTAAATAGGGACCGGATGAGGATGAGATGCGATTGTGTGAACACTCTTTACCCACTATATAAGATATTTTGCAAAAAGTTAACAAAAAAAACGCGTTGTCCCAACGTTATGCTGAGGTCTCTACGTATTAGTTGTCCCAACGCGTTGTCCAAATTTTTTGTTTTGCCAAAAAAAACAAATTTTGCAAAAAGAATGGTCGGCAACACCGAGGGCTAGAAAAATCAGTGGTGGAGCCACGGTATGGCAGGTTGGGTCACAGGACCAACTAGACCTGCTCCTTTTTATTACATACATATATATTATGTGTCTTGTTACTCATGTACATTTGCTAACTCCATCTCATACATATTTATATGTCAAAGTTGGAGAGTTCTAACCAAACATATTTATAATATTCAATATTCATTGCTTGTGGTTGATATATTTTTATTTAATTTTTCTTTCAGGAAATTTTAATCCAGGAAATTTGTGTAAGGTAACCTCTGCAATTATGCAAAAATCCTTGATCTAGGCACTGTTTTTATTCAAAATTCATTCAATTTTGAATATTATTTTTTTATTTTTCGGGTTTCTTTATGTAACTACGGACTTTTTAAATAGAGATTGACCTCATGGAAATTAGCTAAGGTGCGAGTGTTTTTTAATATACATTATAATTTTGTTTTATTCAGGAAAATTATGTAAGCTAACCTCTAGAAGATTAATCTTTTGCCATTTCTTTTGCAATTTATTTGTGATTTGTGCAGAGATATTTAGTCAAAAATCATACATTGTAACTTGTTAAACTTTAAAAGCTAGTGGTTACAACCTAATTTGCATTAATATCATTGAACTAATTGTAATGCCTATATAAGAAACTGATCTTCATTGTCAAACACACAGAATACACAGAGAATACAAACACAGAAAAGAAACTATCGCATTGTGGACCAAACCAGCAAAAAATTACTGCAAAATCAATATTAAAGCCAGGTATCTTCAACAGGCCTGCTATGAAATCATCTGTTGGTTAAGTCAATAGATATTACAATAGAGCTTGGTTCAATGTTTGTGAGGGAATGATAGGCTTAGCAATGCCTATGGCTGCAGAGCTGCCGACTATCTCTTATGGCCTTAAACTTGCTTGGCAAAAACAGAAAAAATGCCTGTTCTTGAGTGTGATTCTGCTGAGGCTATTGATCATGTTTTGAACAATGATCCCACCTTCCCTATGGCCTATTTGGCCATGGGATGATGTTGAGCTTTCTCACATCCCTCAATCTCAAAATGATGCTACCCTTGCATTGGCAGACCATTCGCAAGCTGGTCGTAGGGGAATAGATGAAATAAAGGAGCCACGCCACCAGGTGCAGGCTGTGACATTGTTGTTGAGGAGATGATGTGATACTTTGGTTGGTTGTTGTCTTGGTTTTTAATTATCTAAAATAAAATTTATGTAATGTCATCAGTGTTTTATTGAAATCTTGTGTTTAATTTGCTCGTGGTTGTTTGTCTACTATCTTGCTCGATTCAACAAAAAAACATGCAAAAATTATAAAACAGAACACCACAACACTTAAACAAAAGAAGATAATAATACTTATACTTCATGAACACAAGAAAGATAACAACGCCATATGAGTTCCCATTCTCCACTCGCAATTTTCAGCCATGAATTGAGAATTTTTTCAAGGTTTATGAAGCTATATTTTTTTAGAGATTATTATACCCCACTTGTACCCGTTTATATTGAATAATAACCCCTTGATATAACCACACCTTGCAGAAAAGTAAAACTAGAACTACATAGGTTGCATTTTACGCGTTAAAGAAATTGTGTCCACCCCTCACCAACCCAATTCCAAACCTTCCCTTGTCATCCCTATCCAAACACACTCTATGACTATGACTAATAACTGTTAATCACAGAGGAGAGTTAAAATTAAAATACTGAGCTTGTCATTCCAATATTCATCACATTAGATCAGTCACCAGCATTAAAGGCCTTGATCATCACATGTCTGACATGACTGATCTAAGTCATGCTTGCATAGATGCCCTAAGAAAAGTGAACACTAATATCAGTAGAAAAAGATGGCACTTGGCTTTTGCAACCATCTATTGTTCGAGAGCCTTTTCTCGTTCTGATGGATCATCAAAATCCCAAATTTACACAGAAATCAGCAAGTCTAGCCTCACTCAACTTGTCAAGGATAAAGATGCAGAGGACCTTGAGAAACTTGGAGGCTTACAAGCTCTGGTTGCTTATCTTAAAACAGATGTGGAGTATGGAATACATGAAGATCATGCTGATGACATTTGCCAACGCCAGGAAACTTTTGGCATGAATACTTATCGTAGGTTGCCTGCGAAGACTTTCTTTAGTTGTTTAATGAAAGCCTTCAAAGATTCAATCGTGGTTGTTAATGTCCTTGGAGTTGTCCTTTCTCTTATTTTTGGCATAATAAAACATGGACCTAAAGAAGGATGGTATGAAGGTGTAAGTTTAGCTGTAGCGATTTTTCTAGTGATCATTGTCTCAGCAATCTGTAACTACAGGCAAATCATACAATTAGACAAGTTGTCCCGAATCAGTAATGATATTCAAGTGAGTGTCGTAAGAAATAGAAGGCGAAGGTGCATATCAATTTTTGATGTTGTTGTTGGAGATATTGTTTTGTTGAATATTGGTGATCAAGTGCCTGCTGATGGATTGTTTGTAGCAGGTCTTTCTCTACAAATTGACGAGTTCAGCATGACTGGGGAACCTTATCCTGTGGAAATCAGTCATAAGAATCCATTTCTGCTTTCAGGTACAAAAGTAGCAAATGGATTTGCTCGTATGCTAGTCACTTCTGTTGGAATGAACACGACATGGGGCGAGACGATGAGTTTAATGAGCGAAGAATCTAACTGTGAAATGCCTCTTCAAACCAGGCTCAACAAGCTCAACTCCTCAGTATGTAAGATTAGTGTGCGAGTTGCTTTTCTAGTAAATGTAATTGTGCTGCCTAGGTTTTTTACTGGTCATACAAAAGACGAGAATGGAAAAACTGAGTTTGACGGAAGCAAGACTAAGTTTCACGATGTGCTGAACGGTGTAGGGGAAATTATCATATCTGCGATTAGCATTCTGTTTATTACCATTCCTGAGGGATTGCCATTGGCAATAACCCTTGTACTTGCTTACTCAATGAAGAGAATGATGGCTGATCAAGCTATGGTGAGGAAACTATCTGCCTGTGAGACTATGGGCTCTACCACAACCATTTGTACGGATAAAACTGGCACTCTTACGATGAACAAGATGAAGGTGACAAAGTTTTGTCTTGGACAAAAATCTATAGATGAAAGTCATTTTGCTTCTATGGATTCTAATAATGTTCTTGAATTCCTACACCAAGGAACCGGTTTGAACACCAGTGGCAGCATTTACAAACCTAATTCAGGATCTGAGTTGGAGTTCTTAGGTAGTCCTACTGAAACGGCAATTCTTTCTTGGGCTGTATCCGAGTTAAAAATGGATATGGAGGAACTTCAAATGACTTATAATCTTCTACAAGTGGAAGCATTCAATGCAACGAAAAAGAGAAGTGGGATTCTAATAAAGAAAAATGTAGATAACTCTATGCATGTCCACTGGAAAGGAGCTCCAGACATTATAATAGCAATGTGTTCTCACTATTATGACACACTTGGAAATGTAAACGTTTTAGATGATTCTGAAAGGGATAAATTTGATTGTCTTGTTCAAGTTTTGGGTGCAAGTAGCCTCCGGTGCATTGCCTTTGCACATAAACAAGTTTCAGAACATGAATGTTCTAATGGAGATGCAAAACTGAAAGACGAAAACTTTATCCTATTGGGTCTAGTTGGTATGAAGAATCCATGCCGACCTGAGGTGTGGAAAGCTGTCCATGATTGCCAACAAGCTGGTGTTAATGTAATGATGGTCACTGGAGACAATGTTTCTACTGCAAAAGCAATAGCTACTGAGTGCGGGATACTCAAATTTAATCATGACTTGGATAGTAATGACATGTACAGTGGACTGGTGGTTGAGGGCCGGGAATTTCAGGAGTACACTACAGAGAAGCAAATGGAGATTGTTGAAAGAATTTCTGTGATGGCAAGGTCATCTCCTTTAGACAAGCTTCTGTTGGTACAGCACCTCAGACAGAAGGGACACATAGTTGCAGTTACCGGTCATGACACCAATGATGCACATGCACTATCAGTAGCTGATATTGGTCTTTCAATGGGGATTGCAGGCACTGAAGTTGCGAAGGAAAAATCAGATATTGTTATACTGGATGATAATTTCGCTACTGTTGTCAGTGTGTTTAGATGGGGAAGATGCATCTACAAAAACATTCAGAAATTCATTCAGTTCAAGCTCACAGTAAATGTCACAGCTCTTGTAATTAACTTTGTGGCAGCTGTTTCAACCGGTGAAGTACCATTGACAGCAGTGAAGTTAGTGTGGATAAATATCATTATGGACACGTTGGGTGCTCTTGCTCTTTCTACTGAAGAACCAACCGAGGCACTTATGGAGAAGTGGCCTGTGGGTCATAGGGAGCCATTTATATCAAATATTATGTGGAGAAACTTGATAGCTCAAGCCATGTACCAGATACTAGTCCTGTTGACATTACAGTTTGGAGGCAGAACAATTTTCAAAGTCAGCAAGAAGGTAAAAGATACTTTGATATTTCATACATTTGTTCTTTGCCAGGTTTGTAATGAGTTCAATTCAAGAAAGCTGGAAAAGAAGAATGTCTTTGAGGAAATGCACAAGAACAAGTTGTTTCTCGGAATCATTGGGATCACTATCATTCTCCAATCTTCGATGATCGAGTTTTTAGTAAAGTTTGCTGATACAGAGCGACTGAATTGGGGACAATGGGGAGCATGTATAGGAATATCTGTTGTATCTTGGCCTATTGGTTTCCTGGTGAAGTTAATTCCCGTTCCTGAAAGGCCATTTTTCTGGTAATGAATTGCTGCTTTATCATGGTTAACTGATTCATGTTGTTCTTTTCATATTTTCTAATCTTTTTAGTGTTTTAATAATTGTCTAATATTATTAAATTTAAATAGAATTTAGGAAGTAACTAAATTACTTAGTAACCTCCTATAGGATTATTCGAGTGATCCTTTCGAGAGTTCAATGTTAATTTCTACAAGTGGTTATTTTCCTAAAACTTCTATTTGTATAGAGCAAAGAATTCGAAAAAGAAATGTCAATATAATAATATTTTTTAGAACACTATTGATATATAGATAAGGCAAAGTAAAGATTTTTCGGTACTTTAAATTATAAATATTTTTCCAGATTATATTGTTTATTGAGATTAGGTGTTTCCTAAAGGAACTACCAGAATGAAAAATCATCTATCTCAGTGAAAATATTATTTGAGTAATTTTTACTCTCGCCTAATATTTAAAATATAATTTTTTCTCCCGATTTTCCATTTTATCTTTTATTCGGAGAAAAATATTTTAAATACACTAGTAACTTTCCACAAGCTCTCAACTATATTTTATATATGGGAATACTAGTAAACAATTTTATTCAAGTCAAAACTTTAGCTTAAAGGCTGATTTATTTTGCCGGCTATATGTATTTTATTTTGATCTAGGATACAACTTTATCGTATTTTGATCAAATAAAATACTTTCACTTGTTAGAATGACTTGAAACTTTTTATGGGTCATTGGAATAATGTAAAATAATATTAGAATTTTTCTCATAATTTTTTGAGAACTTTTATTTTCGAGCCAGTTATTCTGGTTCGTATTTTATTCATTTTTCAGGAAAATATTCTGAAAAATATTTTTCCGGACAGAATATTATTTATAATGTTCCCAGAAAAATAAAGATATTATTTTCATATTTATTGTATTTATTAATGAATTTTGGTATTTCGTGCTTATTTGTATTTGTTACGTATTTATTTGATTAATATGATACAAAAATCATTAGTTGACTTGGTCCAACCCCAAAATATTTTCCCCCCAATACAATTCAGATTTCCCCCCCAAGGAATTCAAATTTCCCCCACCAATTCAAATTTTGAGAGCATTAATCTTAACCATTCATTCCAAGTCAATTTTCACTATTCATTACCCCCAACTTTTCCTATAAATACAACCCCCACCCCCCACATTTTCTAACACTAAGAAAGTCAAAACACTTCTCATTTTTTGCAAAGTTAGTCTCATATTTAGTAGAAGTATTCTCTCCTCCTTCTCTCTAGAAAATCTCTCTCTAGAATACTTCTCTCTTATAACTTATTTTGTTCCAACTTTCAAGTTCTTCAACAAAAGGTTATAATTTCTAAACCAGTTTTCCATCTTTGGTTTCTCTTCTACACCAAGCTTAAACATCTTGGATCTAGCCCATTAAAACTCGTTTGCCTTGAAAAGAGGAAGAAAAAATCGTTTTTGATTTTTCCGACCAAATTCCGGCGAGTTTTTTCGGCGAACTCTAAAGCTTGTTTTTGAGTTCATATTTGTAGTGTAACAAAGAGGAAACCTTCTTGGCTTCAAAGTTTCTAGATTTTCCCCAAGTTTTGAGCATATATCTTTTACAAAGATACTACATCTTATCAAACCCATTTGGTTTTTAACAAACCCATTTGGTTAAGATATTTGTAGATCTACAAGAAAAATTCAAAACTAAGCATTTCTAGCTTGATTCTCTCTTTCTAAAAAGTCTCCATCAAGCCCACTAGTAGCTTGAAATATTCGGCCCATTTTGTATTGGAAAAATCCGACCACTTTGATTTTTCCAGTCAAAACTCTGGCAAATTTTTTCCGGCAAGCTTTTGGTAACTTTTTGGAAAACATAAAGGCATTCAACTACCCATCTTCTTCTCTTGAATATTCGTTTATTTGATAAGTGAAAAATCCAATCTTTGTGATTTTTCCAATTGAAATTCCGGTGAATTATTCCGGCGAACTTGTGGTGAATTGTGGTAAATTTTGCCTATTAATTAAAGAGAATCGTTTTAAAGACTTTTCATTCGAGCCTTAACCGGCCAAGTGTTTCTACATATTTTATCCGACAATTAAAGTGCCTAAAAAGGAAGATTGAATTTAGACTTGCACTTTCTAGTGTTTTGTTTAATATTCCTCTTTATACTTTCTTTCGGTGTTTGAACTTTTTCTTATACTAACACTTTTTAGTGGTTTGTGTAAAAAGGTCCTAAGCTTATATTCTAAATTTGAATTAAATTCAAACAAGCTCTTTATCATTGACTTTGAGTTTCTATAATATTGGCTTGAAATTTATCCATGAATAACGTGTTTTATTTTGAACAAGTTCTAGATCAAAGCTTAACTAGCCTATTAGTAACCTTCGAAGTCTCCAAAGTGCAAGTAATTTAAGATTAGCGTTTAGCTATCTAGCAAACAGAGCGGTTATTAATAGTCACATTGTTTAGCACGAAAGTGTTAGAATATTATTGTTGTCCCACCGGCCTAGAACTGTAACATTCTAGACCAAAACTTTTTCTCTGTTTGAAAGGTGATTTTTGTAGATATTGTATTCTACACTTATGTGAGGTGAAGTGACATGAGGTGATCCTTATTCTAAGACCCAAGCCTTAGGTATTCTAACGGGGAGTTAGTTGCCTTTGCGCCTTGAGGAAAAGGAAAGACCCATGACCCGATCTAAGACCCAAGACCGTAATTTGTTAGAAGTACAAATATTACACCAAGGGCTACAACGGCTTTGAGGAGATAGCGGGGAGTTATTGTCCGAGACAACTTGTAGGGTTTTTGTACATTTATTTTGAGAAAGTAACGGGGAGTTACGTTTCAAGATAAATATTTGTATGTTGTAAATGCTTCTCCGCCTACGCTAAAGAGTGTGATTAAGTAACAAAATCTCGAGACCGGGAAGGTGCTTGGGGACTGGACTAAGGGGGCTTATATATTTAGTTAACAATATATAAGTGGTCCTAACCAGGATAAAAATCTTTGTGTGGTATTCTATTTTCCTTACTCTTTACTTTTCGCACTTAAAAATTGGATTAAAAAGGGTAACAATTATTAAGAGATAAAAAAATATTTTTAAAACGCCGTTAATATTTTTAAAAGGGTAATTAAGTTATTCAACCTCCCTTCTATCTTAATTACGTCATTATTACCCATTATTTGGGGCCTATCACTTTTTCTATCTAAGCATCTCCAACAAGGGATGCCAAGAGGGGCGTCAGCGCCACATGGTTGGACACCCTTGTTAGCACCCTATTGGAGTTTGTTGGATGTCAATGGGATGCCAAATGATGTACCATGGGCAGGGCCGACACTAGAGATTTGAGAAAATTTTTGGTGCCCTTATCATGATGGTATCATAGGCAGTTGTCTTGGTCGACTTATCCAGGACCGGCCTGAGCTTGGGGTGCTAACTTAGTATGCCAAAAGTTGGCATCCAATAAAACAGGGGCGAACTTCTTTTGTTGGTCCAATCATTTTATATATATAACAGGAGGATAAGAAAGATTTATCGAGTCATTTTAACTCTTGATATTAAATGACTAATGGCCTGTTCGGGAACGGTAT
Organism: Oenanthe javanica; assembly: GCA_008931105.1. Classification (NCBI taxonomy): domain Eukaryota; kingdom Viridiplantae; phylum Streptophyta; class Magnoliopsida; order Apiales; family Apiaceae; genus Oenanthe; species Oenanthe javanica. The sequence continues at coordinate 18,352 of QRFB01007490.1, forward strand.
GGATTTGTCCAAATCAGTGCTCGTTGGATTTGGAATTGACCAAATTCAAAGTAAATCCAAATACATCCAAATTAGAAGCCCGGGTACTGGATTTCCCGTTTCATTTCAAATGATCAAACTGAGAAAAAATAGGTCATCTCTTTTTCTCTCGCCTCTGAACTCTCTCCTCTCTCATACCAGAGTCTCTCTCCGTACATAATCTTCAATTACAATCTCGAATTCTGGTATGATTCTCTCGCTATCTCTCCCTCCCTCTCCCTGGCTCTCTCTCTCCCTTCCTCTCTCTCTGGTTCTCTCTCTCGCTATCTCTCCCTCCCTCTCTCTGGTTCTCTCTCTCTCTCACTCTTTGTATCTCTCTGTATATCTTTACTCTTTATATTTTTCTGTATATCTATGCTTACATATATAGCTTATTCATCTTTTTTCCTATCTATGTGTTTCTCTAGATTTGCAAAGTTTGAATTTGACATGAACACTTTAATTTTAGAATTAAGTTGATTTGATATCCGAAAATCTTAATTGTGTATAATTAAATTTTTGCTAAAATGGATCGAATAATTTGAATATTGCATATCTATGTTGAGTTTCGCATATCTATGTAGTAGTTGTATCAATTATGCACTTCATCAAAATGAATTGGTATCGGGTCTCAGTTTAGTGGATGGTATTGCATTTTTGTGTCCATAGTGCTTGGTTATTATGTGCATAATCAATTTAAAACATGGAATCAAAAAGATGAAAATCTTCTCGCTATGAACTTAGCATGACTAGTTACAAGAATTTTTTGTGTTGTACTTTATTTTTTAAGTTTAATGTCTCATATCTTTTTCTTGATACTTTCCTAGTTGTTGAAGCTGAAGACGGGAACCATTGTTGTTGCTTCTGCATTTGCTGGTTACCAGGAAGGTAATTTATAATGTTGCGTAGTTAAAGTTACATATCGTTTCTTTCTCATTTTAATGCTAAAGACTCTTTACTAGACATCACAGTCTTATATCTTTTTGCATCCTCATGTTTTATTGTAACCTTTTCTAGTTCTTAAACCATGATTCTAATTTGAATGTTTGCACATGGTATCGCTGTTTTTTGGTTGCCCTTTTTCGCTTCATATGTGTGTGTCTCAATATATCTATGTTATATGTGTGTAAAGTCGCTCATTTCCACCAACATGGCCCAACTGCTCACGCAGAAGTTACAGCAATACGAGACGTAAGTCATATATTTATTTTTATCTTTGGTTAAAAGGCAATCAACCTTTTTTTTTTTTCAGTCTAAAGTCATGTCACATTTTACTCTATGTGGAAACAATGCTTACTAATTATATGGGGTCTGTCTATTTGCTGTCAGTAGTTTTAGGTTTTGTTTGCGATACTTTCTTGTCCAAATTTACAAGTTGGTGCTCTGTTTGAGTTTTTAATTGTGATTATATTAGCACAATTTCTTGTTGCGATTAGAATATAAGATTACACAAGGCAACTGGATATTCAATATCCAGCTGCAAATGCCAACACCCTTGTATTACTATAAGCCTGCTAAAGTTTTCATACAAAGGTCTCAAATAAGCAAAAGAAGGTCAGAGTATCAGACTAAACAATTTTGCAGAGAGCGTTCAATTTTTCTAAGAGGTAGCTAGTAATTTAAAGAATTACTAACCCAAGTATTGCCTAGCCCAGTTCTCAGACCTTATGTTCCACATTTCTAAATTGTCTAATGGCATGTATAGCGCAGTTCATGACTTCAGATGAACCTCTATGTAAAAACAAAGAGACATGGCATTTTCAGGTATCAGAATCACATAATCTACATGAATTATGGCTGGTATATGAATAAATTTTGAAAATCAAGAAATGAGCTTGAACATGAAGATGTCCCATGTAAAATTATGGCTGATTTTGCTTTAGTCTTTGTCATCTTTGCAATGCCTTTGCTTTGATATGCTGGTAAAATTTGAAATTTTAAAATGTAAAATAGTGAGAATTAGAATGCAGGGGATATGTGATAGCTAGCAATATGCATTTGTATACATATGTAGTTGCGTAATTTGATTGAATATCGTTGTTTCTACAGGAAAATTCTGATGCTTTTGGATATCAAATTAGGTGCATTGAAAATTATTTTAGTCAACCCAACCAACCCGATATGTATATATTATATGCTACATAATATATAATTACATTTGATATTTTATACTTTCATGATAGTTTATATATTAAAAATTTTGAATATTTATTAGATTAGTTTTAAGTTTTACCATTTATGAATATAATTTCCGAACGTTGTTTTAGGTTTTAATCATTTATATTGATATAGTAAATTTTATTATCGCAATTTTATATTGAGATAGTAATGCGTTTGAACCTAGTTGGAGACGATCTAAATGATGGCCTTAACATTGTATCATCCTAGTTGTAAGATTCTGTCCCATGGGGGCTCTGAGCGACGACAGATGCTATTCCATCTTGCTGCTTCTTTGCTTAAAGTCTCAATGTGTGTGAGTGTGACTGTGTGAGACTGTGTGAGACTGTGATATCCTTGTGCAGACCAGTTGAGACTAGGATTAGCTTATAACTAGATTCAGCAAGAGATTAGGACTCGCATTTACTAAGTTGAGAAATCATACGAGGCAAGTTAATACAATCCTAAAAGTGATTGAGACAACATGAACAGCTTAATTTAATAACATTTTCAATTCTCATAGGATGCATGTACAATATATCATATATATATTTAAATGCTCTCTCTCGAACCACCAAGACTTACATTTAGCTTGTTTTTAAGTCTAAGGTAGTCTAATGGTTAAGTTGTTAGGGAGGAAGCCAACCAGTAATGAAATAAATAAAAAACAATTAAACGAAAACACTATATATATGGCATGTATAAGAATTATAATACAATCTTTCAGTTAGCAAATGAAATAAGTACAATCTTTAGCTACTGACTAGTAAAATAAAGAAACAAATCGAAAATGTCTTTTTCAAAAGGCCAGAGTTCATGGGCGGAACTAGAGGGCATTAACAGAGAATTGACAGCACATCACAGATGCTCATCTAAAACCTTAAGGCGTTAGAGGAAGGGGGGCCAGACCCCAATTGGATCTTATATTATAGTTGTATGCCTTCAATTTGATTTTGTCAAACATTATCTTTTTGTATCTTTCTTCATGTATCAGTTGGTTTTTGCTTTCTTTATTCATCATATGAGTGGTTTTTAACATGACAAAAATATTAGCTACAGCTATCGCAAAAGAGACATATAATGAGATTTATTAAAATACAGTACATGAAATCATAAGAAATACAACTTTATTTGGATATATGATATGATTGATGCCAGTGCGATTGATTTGATAATTAACCAATCTGGGGAATGCTATTAACAATGCCATGGCAGTCAACCCAAACCCAAACTCTCTTGCAGCTAAAATTTTCGATAACAGCAGTTCCTTCCTTGACTATTATAGCATCGACAAGTGGGTTCTCCCTTTCTATTGTTGCCACAGCAACTTCTCCTGATAAACTAACAAGCTCAGGCCACGAACTTTTACCTGCACGTACAAATACATATACATAAAACACGATAAACAATCAATTATGTACTTCGCGCTCATTTGAGAACAGTCTTACATATTATCTAAACTTCATAAACAGATCATTACTTACCTTTGCATATCGACATTCTCGTAATAAAAGGTATGAATCTCTTAATTAGATTGTTGGTTGGTTTAGTTTGTGATGCTATCTAGTTCGTTTATGTGGAGTATTTATAGGCCAATATTGCAGCCAAATTACAATGTAAATGCTTAGGTTTGTAGGTTGACAATACAGGAGCCTTTGTTTGACATTTAGTACGTGAGGATTTATAAAACAAACGTATTCGACCTTTGCGTGAGGTTGATGACTTTCATCTAGTCATAGGAAACCATTGTCCTTATCCCTCGATTCTTTGAAAACCTTGCAGAGTTTTAGACGGATATAAATTATTATTTATTCCGTAAAAAAATGCAAATTATTCTTGTATTCTTTTTTTGTTGTCGAACGAGCTAATTTATAGTTCTTTATCATCTTTAAAACTGAAATGCAATTTTTTACAAAATAGTAGAAGGATAAAAAAGCTTTTGTTAAACTTTGTTAAATTTGAGGGTTGTTTGTCCGCTGATCAATCAATTTTGTTTGGACCAATTTTTATCCACTTTAAAAATTTTGTTAAGCAAAAAGACAGAATAGAAACACGAGTAGCATACTCAACCAAAACTGATTTAAAAATAAATCTGCAGCCTTATCCACTTTTATCTTGGTCTCTACAAGGCTGCTACCGTAACAAAATCATTGCAAGCAAATTTCGGCAGAGCCGGCTATTTCACAAAAGATTTTTTAGGCAAACCGATTAATGGCATGTGCAAATAGAGCTATCGAACAGTGCCTCCTTTTTGGAATGTTCCACTACTATTAACTTTTGCAAACGAAACTTTCAAATTATTGAGCACGGCCGTTATTAGCATGTATAAATGAAGCTACCGAAGAGGATAGCAGTTTTATAACTGATATGCAATTTTTTATATATTGTAGATCAGATGTTTATGAGTTTTAGATCATTTGCAAACATGTACACTGGAAAACAACCAGAAGTGAGCATATATTGATGCAGCAACTTCGCAAAATAAACACAGGATTGAGGAGCCTATTTTTTTTTAAGTAGAATGTCTAGAGACGACAATAGCTGATGTCTGAGTGATGCATTTAACATATTTTTAATAGAATTAAAGACATTGAATTTTTTTTAGAACAGATACTTATTTGTAAGGCTATAAGGCAAATTAGTAAAAAAAAAAGACATTGAAAATTTCCAGTTTTCTCTTATTGGACATGTTTCACGTGTAATTAGTGAGGACAGGTGATAGCCTGAGGCCCTGAACAGTCTGTCACTCCGAAGAAATGAGGATGGGGTGGGATATGCAGTGGCGTAGCCAGAACTCAGAACCGGGGTCAAATTAAAATCTTTCACAAAAAATATTAAATTTTAGCAAGTTCAAAGCTAAAATCTACTTCTATAAATAATTTTTCTGAAGAATTTAATACTTAAAGAAATCATCTTTATAAATTTCAGTCGGGTCAAATGAATCCGCTGTCAATACATTGGCAATTTCAGAACTTGGGTTAGGCACTGATGAAAAACCAGGTAAAAAAGTATGAAGTGGAAACTCCTACATTAGGCAATGATGGCAACTCTGACTTTAGGTAAATCTGGAAACTCAGGAATTCATGGAAGCTCAGGTAAGGAGAATTCAGATCTGAGTATCTGACTAATACCCAAGTGTTAGTTATTCTCGGCTCGCCCTTTAGGCTCTGATCAAACACCATACCATTATACACAAATCAATCAACGCAAACCATATGAGTATTGGACAACAGAAGTAATAAGAGATTAAAAAACCTTGATCCGTTAGGTAATATATATGCACGAGTTCAACAAAGTTCTGATGTTTCTCAACTCCAAATATACAATTCAATAACCACAGTTTTCTTGTACGTTTTCGTCGCATTTGAGTAAAAACTAAGATGTATAATAATCATTCTTGCATGTACTTGTTACTAATAGCCACTGACTAGTTTTCTTTTCATAATACAAGGAAACAAATTAAAAATATCTTTTTCAGAAGGTAAGAGTTCATGGGCGGAACTAGAGGGCATTAACGGGGAATTAGCAGCACAGATCATCGAAAAGGAGAACAGAAATGTGAACTCCCTCGTTTCAGCAAACAGCTTCAGAACAACGGAGTTCAATTGCTTAAGAGTCAAGGTAAAAATTGACAAAGTTGGCATTGTGACTTCTATCCGGAAAAATGATTAACTTGCAACAGCCTAGCTTCTCTGTGGGTGTTTTTAATGCGATGCTTATCTTTGCCTTTAATTTGATTTTGTCAAGAATTATTTGTTTGTATCTTTCTTCATGTACAAGTTGTTTTTTGCTTTCTTTATTCATTATATGAGTGGTTTTTAACATAACAAAAATTATTAGATATCGCAATCGCAAAAGAAATAACATAATAACATATAATGAGACTTATTGTTTGTTTGAGATATATTAAAATGCAGTACACGAAATCATAAGAAGTACAATTTTATTTGGATATATGATTGATGCCAATGTGATTGAGTTAATAATTAACCAATATGGGGAATGCTAATAACAATGCCATGGCAGTTAACCCAAACCCAAACTCTTTCGCAAACAAAATCATGGGTAACAGCAGTGCCTTCCTTGACTATTATAGCATTGACAAGTGGGTTCTCCCTTTCTATTGTCGCTTTAGCAACTTCTCCTGATAAACTAACAAGCTCAGGCCACGAACTTTTACCTGCACATACAAATACATATACATAAAACACGATAAACAATCAATTATATTCTTCGCGCTCATTTGAGAACAATTTTAGAGTATGAACATGCATATACACTAATACACATTATCCACACTTGATATGTTTATCATTACTTACCTTGGCATATCGACATTTTCGTAATATAGAAGGTATGAATCTCTTAAGTAAATTGTTGGTAGGTTTAATTTGTGATGCTATCTAGTTCGTTTATGTGGGGTATTTGTAGGCCAATATTGCAGCCAAATTACAATGTAAATGCTCAAGTAGGTAGGTTCACAATACAGGAGCATTTGTTTGACATTTCGTAAATGAGCTAATTTAAAGTTGACAGAGTTTTCTATATGTGATTATGTGTGGATAACTTGAGAAGACTTCATCATATTCGACCTTTGCGTGAGGTTGATGACTTTCATCTAGTCATATGAAACCATTGTCCTTGTCCCTCGATTCTTTGAAAACCTTGCAGAGTTTTAGACAGATATAAATTATCCTCACAACTCTCTACAAGGTTGCTAGATTACTTACCGTAATAAAATTATCCCAAGCAAATGTGGGCAGAGCCGTCGTCTATTTCCCATTAGCATGCGCAAGTAAAACTACTAAATCTTTTGTCCCATCGAGGCAGTCGGAAAAGATTTATTAGGCAAGCCGTTTATTGGCATGTGCAAAGTAGCAGTTCCGATGCTACTAATGTTTGCAAACAGAACTTTTAAATCATTGAGAATGCCCGTTATTGTCTGCAATTTGAGGATATTTCAAAATTATAACATTATTATTTATTATTTATTCCGTAAAAAGTTGCAAATTATACTTGTATTCTGTTTTTGTTGCCGAACGAGATAATTTATAGTTTTTTTTTTATCATTTTTAAAACTGAAATGTAATTTTTTACAAAATAGTAGAAGGATAAAAAAAGCTTTAGTTAAACTTTGTTAATTTTGAGGGTTGTTTGTCAGCTGATCAATCAATTTTGCTTGGACCAATTTTTATCTAGGTGGATTATACGATATAAAGGAAAGAAATATATGTTTGCATCAGGCCTAGAAAATGAACCAGCTCTCTTAAACCAAGGAGGGAAAAGTAAGAAATGCTACAAATTGCAGATGATGTTTATGACTTTAGAATTTAGATCATTTGCAAGCATGTACACTGCAAAATAACCAAAAGTGAGCATATATATTGAATGCAACAACATCGCACAACAAACACAAAATTGAAGAGCCTACTTTTTTTAAAGTAGAATGTCTAGAGACCACAATAGCTGGTGCCTAAGTGCTGCATTTAAGATGTTTTTAATAAAATTACGTGGAAACTTTCAGTATAGACGATTACTCTGTCCCTTGGAGAAATGGGGATGGAGAAACTGTGAAGTTAGGAAGTTCAGGCAATTTCGGAACTCGGGTTAGGCAAAGTATGAAGTGGAATTAATGGAAGCTCAAGTAAGGTTGTATCTTAAAGTTGCCACTGCTTGGTAAAAGACACAAGTTAGGAAGTTTGCATTACTTGTATCTTAAAGAGCAGTGGTGAGATAACAAAGGAAAAGGAGAATGCAAACTTGTGTCTTGTAAGCAGTTCAGGAGATGTAAGAGTTGTAATGATGACCTTCTTGGTTCAAATTCTCATCAATGGCACAAGTTTCACAAAGAACATAATCATCTTCAAATATCTTTAGTAATCAAGATTTTGAAATAGGTTGGTTGTGCACCTGCTGGCTCAAAGTCAGACTTTTAGCAGCTCTTGCCAAAATACCAAGACTCTTGCACAGACTTTTAGCAGCTCTTGCCAAAATACCAAGACTCTTGCACATACAATTTGCCAATCTACTGATATAATAACGCTCCTGATCTTCAAAGTTGTGTACAGCATAGCGAAAGTAGCAAATCATTTGGCACCAAACTCAACCTTGCAAGCTTACTAAAACGACATAGGAAAGCTTATTAATACAAGAGGACTTGGCAAATAAAGAACTTGTGCAATATCTCTTTTGGGAACAGATTTATCAATAACAAATTTAATGAAATATTATACATCCAAAGAATACAACTCTTATCAAAGACACCACTTAGCTAGAACATCTCACGAGAGTGGAGTTCATACCAGCTAAATTCCGTGTAGTCCCAAAATTGGGAGCAATTGGGAGCACAATGATAAGAACGAGAATCTGAGATTTCCTAGGATTTACTAAAGCTGGTTGCAATTGGGAGCACAATGATAAGAATGAGAATCAACAGCAAAATGATTCCAATGCACATGCACCTCCTGCTGCTCTTCTGGTACCCCTTTGCAGTCTTAAGGTTCTTAGATCCATCACTAACATACTGGGCTGCATTCACCACATGGTGCTCGATATCATCCATTTGTTCTCCTTGTGCCTCCACCATCACTGCCATGTCTAAGAACACTTGGTGTAGCTCCAACAAACTCTTCTCTATCTCTTTCGCTGCATCATGCCTGTCCTGAATCTCAACTTAGGTCTCCATCACTTTCCCCCTCCCATGTTCCTACATTATCGCCACAACATCAATTCACTAATCTATAACAAAATAAACAACTAAACCTGCAAATTAAACATATCCATCTAATATTAAATCATCAAATAATCAAATAATTACCATAAAAAAACCAAAAGATGCCTAAAAAAATCTTAAATTTCTTCTTTTCTCTCTCCAAAAACACTTACATATCCCTTCATTATCACCACAGCATCAATATAATAATCTGTACAGAATAAACTCAAAAGACCTCAAATTACAGATCCATCTATTACAATATCTTCAAGATTATTACCATAACCAAACTGAAGTTGCCTAAAAAAAAATTCTCACTCACAAGTCAAACACTTATCAAATAAACAAGTCAAACACTTATCAAATAACAAACAGATATAGAAAATCCCCAGTTTCAACATACGCAAACATCACAGAGATAAATTCACACGAATAACCATCAAACTGAGAACATCAATCGCAAATAATTAAAATTAAATACATAAAAGCACTTGATTGTATACCTGAATGGCCTTAGCCATGAACTGCTCCCCACCATTTCCATCAGAAATAATCTTCTCGATCACATCCTCATTCGGGTATTCACCAGTCACCGTATAATACTGTCTGCCCACACAATCCTTATACTCACTCATCATCCTCTGTCTCAACCCCTGAAAATCCATCATCAACACCTTCAACTTCTTCCTCAACCCATTCGTAACCGCAGACCTAGTCCTATCCACTGGACTCCCATCTTTACACCCCGAAAGCCTCCTATTCGCAGCATTAGACCTGTCCATATCTTCCAGCTGACCCTTAATTGACCTAGCCATTTTAAGCACCAACACAACATTAGAATTAATCTTGTTTCGTATTGATTTTAAAGCTTCGGGCTTATGAAGTGACTTGCTATCTTCACTGGCTTGTTGGAGCTGAATCAAGATATCTGTAATTGAATTCATCTCTGATTTGACAATCTCTGCTTCAGCTAAAAATGAAGCGAGGCCTTGATCCATCTGGGTAGTTTTCGACATCTCGATATCGGGGCTGCTTCGAGGTCTTTTAGAGCCTCTTTCTTTACATCTGCATAGCTCTTCCATGATTTTGTCATTAGATCATTCATCTTGAATGAGTTATATCTGTTGTATGTATAATATATGAATTAGATATGGAAAGACATTATAACAAGGCTTCAAGTTTCCCAACGGCTATATATTCAAAAATCATGTCACACATTTATTTATTTGTATTATTATTCCATTTTTTCCGAATCGGATTGGCGGGATTCGATTCAGATTATAAAAATTTTGGATTTTTTTATTGGATCATGCTGGATTTTTGTCAAAATGGGGTTGGATCGGTTTTTGAAGGAATATAATTGGTCCGTTTTAGCCCCGTGGATCAGGCGAGACCAAACTAGATTATTTTTTTAATATTTAAATATTAATATTTTTTAATTTTATAAATAAAAATAATTATTTTAGAAAGATTTTTTTAATATTTCTTGAAATATGTATACTTTAATTCAATATTTTTATGAAGATAGGTAAATTTTAAATATATTTAAAATTTTATCAGGATTTTTTGAAATATCGAAATAAAATCTGGAAAAAATTGGGCTAAAATCTGGCCCGTGGCTAAATTCGGATTTTTCAATCGGATCGGGTCGAACTTTTCTGAAAACTATGTCATCTATTCAGGCCTGCGAGCCGGATCGGGACCGAACCGACTTTTTCAAAAGGGATTTTTTTTCCCGACTTTTTTCGAATCTACGGACTTTTTGAATTCTGTTTTTTCGCCGCATCTCTAATTATACGTAGTGTTCTGAAAATCCCTCGCTTGCATGAAAAATTCCCTATAATTTTTTCATTAATCATTTTAAAATATTTTATTAATGCGATTTATAAATTTTGATCAATATTTATGAATTATTTTTAAATAATATATTTTATATTGAATTAAATTTTATTATAATAATATAATAAATTTGATATAAGTGTTTATAATAAGAATAAAATTTCTGAGATGAATAGAGGAAAATTACCATAAGTGTTTTTTAATATAAAATAGTAATGTCATTTTTTCAATTATATATAATTTTCTATAATTATAATAACGCTCTTGTATAATTATGTGGAAAATTGTTTTAATTTCAAAAAAAATAGGTGAGATAACTTGAGTATCATTAATTTCATTTATAAAACATTTGTTGATTATGAGCTTGATGCTCATGAAGTCATACTCAGATAGTATCTTGAGAATAAAATAAAAAACGATAGTGAAATAGAGATATTTATGTGAATATAGGGGTGAGGATGACACGAGGCCTATTTTTCTCTTTGATTATTAATGTTTTAAATTTGTAATGAATCCTCGTTAAATTAAATCGCTGAAAAATAATGGTATCCATGATATCCGATTAGAGATGTGTAGATGAAATATAGAAACATAAACGGGCCTGAACATACAAAGTTGCCGTTTGCGGTTCCTTAATCTTAAAATAAATTATTTATTTTATATTTCTTTTTACATATTTTTTTAAATATAAATATTTATTTTAAAATTTTAAAATTAAATATTATTTTTAAAATGAAAAATAAATTATTTATTTTCAAAAAAAATACGTAAATAACTACTTTTTCCGTAAATAAGGATTTATTTACGGAATTTGTGGGTACCAAACACCCCCAAGACAGGGATACTTAAAAGTGAGAGCAAGGGCGACGTTAAAAATGAAGGGCTTGGTGAGGAAAGGCCACAACATATAATAATAATAATAATTGAGTCCACATAAACCCAAGCCTCCTGCTATATAATGAAAAGAAAAGTAGTTAATTAGTTTTCTGAAACCCTAGCTGCCTGCCCCTACCTTATACTCGACTCAGATCGATCTTTATTCTTTTCCAGCAGCTAAGCTATGGTCAATCACTTATCTCTCAATCATATGTATATGTATATGTATTGAATTGAAAAGTTGTAAACTGAATTGAAATGTGAAATGTGTATGTATATGTGTATGTATAGGCGGATGTGGAAGTGGACGTGACGGCAGGAGCGCCGAAGAAGAGGACGTTCAAGAAATTCAGTTTCAGAGGTGTTGATTTGGATGCTCTTCTTGATATGTCTACTGATGATCTTGTTAAGCTCTTCTCTGCGCGTGCTCGCAGAAGGTCTCTTTTTATTATTATTAATTCTTGTCTTTATAATATTATTTGTTTAATTTTAATTATTTGGTTTCTAGGTTCCAGAGAGGATTGAAGAGGAAGCCCATGGCTTTGATTAAGAAGCTTCGCAAAGCGGTATCAACTTTAATTTTATATGAATTGTTCCTTTTTTTGCTATGCTTAGTTTTAGCCTAATTTATGTTTTCAGAATTTGTTTAGCTAGTGAAAATGTATATATTTCTTGTAATTTGTAATGTATGCCAAATATTCTGTTTAAAATGCATATTATATGTGTCAACATGATGTCAACCCCATCTACTCCTATAGTTTTAAGACCTCTTACAAGTAGTTAAACTAAGGTTTATTAGTATTTGACACAACCCGTTATTTTTATCCGAATTTTATGCTATTTTGATCATTCAATCTGAGAGAGTATTGCTCACTTGTTGATGTCTTTTCTTCCTTTTTGTCGATTGTATCTTTGTGTGTTTTTATAATATTGCTATTTTGTCAATGTGGATAGATTCGTTAGGCAGGTTGAGTAAATTTTGTCATTGCTGCCTTGGTCATCAGTGATTTTAAAATAAAGCACTTGGGAAAAAAAATCAAAAATTGGGCATCGACGCTGTAGACATTTTCTTGCATGTGTTAATATATGATATAGTATAATTTTGTCATCTTATTCTACTCTATATATTATTGTATGTTATTCCTTGGGTAGTAAATCTAACCATGTTTTGTTGACTTTTTTTTGAACAGTAAAACATGTTTATTGAGAAATTCTACTTCAAAACTCAAATTTGGCATTTTATCAGATTGTATTAGCGTGAGTTTGATAATTTGAATAAAAGTAGCTTATTCTCGTTATATGTGTCCCTAGGGATGGAAACATGTATCAAGATTTGTAATCTTAAATTATGCTAAATAAAGAAAAATACACTTTATTGAAAAACATAATCCCTTAATTTTCAATTCTACCAACAATTGATCATCAGTTATAGGAATATCAAATATGTAAGCTGTTAAAATTTATCTAACTAGCTCCTGTAATTGCACATCAATTCTGAGAATAATTTTCAGAATAATATTCTGAAAATTGCATTTTGTGTCCCGAGTAAAGCTGACATATATTACATGCAGCAAATGATGTTATATTTATGACTTATATTCTTGCTACAGAAACGAGAGGCACCAGCAGGTGAGAAGCCAGAGCTTGTGAAGACCCACCTTCGCAATATGATCATCGTGCCTGAGATGATTGGGAGTGTTGTCGGAGTTTACAATGGCAAGACCTTTAACCAGATTGAGATCAAGCCTGAAATGATCGGACATTATTTGGCTGAGTTCTCCATTTCATACAAGCCAGTTAAGCATGGAAGACCTGGGATTGGTGCTACCCACTCCTCAAGGTTCATCCCATTGAAGTGAGATCATTTCCAGTCTGGATTGTTCTTGGTTTTTCGTAGTTAATTCATTGAAATTATGTATTAGGTTGGAATTTTCAGTTTGGATCGGTTCGTGTTTAAACATTTTTAATTTGCATAGGCTATCTCTGATGATAGACAGGAAGTTATTTCTATTATTCCATCTATTGAACTTTTTTTTTGCTTCCTTATAGTGGTAAAATACACTCTAGTTCACCCCAGCTCGTGGAAAATTGAGTTGAGACTTGAGAGCTGGAATATGTTAGAATTAAAACGATATTATGCTTTTTATATGTTTTTTCCGTTGATGAAAATTAACTCTCTACTGAGATCTTTTCCTAATCTAATTTTGTAATAATCTTGTTTGGTTTAGAGGACACCATCAACTCTGAACTCTTGTTATTAGTTTTGTGTTGGAATAAAGCTAGAATTATCTAAAATCTCTGTATGCATGTATACTGATGTTTAGCATTAAATTATAGATTTTAAAATGGTACTTGGTTAGTTTATTTATTTTTACATAATTTTTCTTGTATTCATAAAGTTATATTCGGGTCCAGGAAATTCCCTCTGAATCAAAATAAATATGTTTTCGAACTTTTTTTTAAAATTTAAAGTGGAACACCTCTGAATTAGAATTGGGTCCTGGTCCCTGACAATCGTATGTCAGGACCAGTTATTTAACATATGTTTTTCCATTGTTGGATGAACTCGGGGATGATCGATCAGGATTTTAAATTTTTTTTATTCCTTTCCGCGATTCTAGAACGCGGAAAGGATGACTATCTGCGGGTCAAAAGCGCGGAAAAGGATAAAACATTAAACGACAGCATCTTGGGAATAAAACGACACATTGTCTTTCCGCAGTCCATAAGTGCGGAAAGCCGATTTTCAAAATAGCAGCTTCCCAGTTCATTTGTTCAATCTTTGTTCTAACAAAAAGATAACCTAATTGAGGACAAATTGAGGGCGAATTGAGGGGATTTGTAGGCGATTTCCTTGTGTTCCTTATCAAAGCTTGATAGCAGGTATGTTTTCTCCATTGTCGAATTGTATTTTTAGTGTGACTGTGATATATGGATTGTGATGATTAAAGTCCATTAATTGTTGTGAAATGTGTATAATGTAGTGATGTATATAACTTGTTGTGTATGATGGATATAATGGACTGTGTATGAGTTGATTTTATAGTGTTTAATACCTTGCACACCAAGTGTTCGACTGATTGTTTGAGAGAAGTGTTTTGTTCGACAAGAAAATGTGTCTCATATCACACAGAAAGACCAAAGAAGTTGCTCTACAAGGAGTGAGAAAAGGAAGCTTGTTTGTAGTAGATTTGAACACTGCAAACAAAGAGAAAATTTGTTGTTTCTATACCAAGGCCTCAGAAAATGAAAGTTTGCTTTGGCACAAGAGACTGTCTCATTTAAATCTCAAAAACATTAACTCTCTAGTCAAAAGAGAATTAGTGAAGGATCTGCCCTCACTTAAATTCTGCATAGAAGGTTTGTGTGAGGCATGTTAAAAAGGGAAAATGAGGAGATCAAGTCACAAGAGTAAGGAATTTACATCAATTACCAAGCCACCACAATTGATTCATATGGATCTATTTGGACCAGTAAATGTCATGTCCATGTCTAAGAAAATATTTACTCTAGTCATGGTTGATGATTTTTCAAAATACACTTGGGTAGAATTTTTGCACTCAAAAGATGAAGCTCCTGAAGTTATTATTGAAAATCTAAAAAGATTGGACAAAGGACCTCCTACACCAGTAGTAACCATGAGAAGTGACAATGGAACAAAATTCAAAAATGATGTACTCAACGAATTCTGCAAAAAGAATGGAATCACTCACCAATTCTCAGCCCCAAGAACTCCACAACAAAATGGAGTGGTTGAGAGAAAGAACATGACTCTTATTGAAGCTGCAAGAACCATGTTAGCAGAAGCAAATCTTCCAAACAATTTTTGGGCTGAAGCTGGTAGAACTGCATGTTACACTCAAAACAGAACACTCATCACAAAATTAGTTGGAAAGACTCTCTATCACATCATGACAAATAGAAGACCATCTGTAAAGTACATGCATGTGTTTGGAACAAAATGTTTTGTTCTCAAGGATGATGTTAACAACCTTGGGAAGTTTGAAGCAAAGGCATATGAAGGAATTTTTGTGGGATACTCTTTGGATAAAACTGTCTATAGAGTATATGTAATTGATCAACAAAAGGCTATGGAATGCACAAATGTGACATTTTATGATTTCAAGTTCCCTACAATAGATTTGGAAGGTGAAAACTGTGTCACCCTGAGGTTTGAAAATGAAATGGAGCCTGAGACCTTTGCAACTAAAAATGTTATTAACACTCATGAACAGTCACATGTAGACATCTCACATGGAACAAATGAGGAAAAAGAAAATGATGATTACAGTCATATAGAACTTGAGAATTCTCCACACAACTCTAGCATCAACTCAGGGAGAGATTTCCAAGGATCTACAATAAATGGCAACAACTTCAATCAGGAGGAAACATGTTCAAATAATAAAGATGGAGCTCATCAAACTAAATGGAATAGAGCTCATATTGCTGATCAAATTATTGGAAATCCTGATGAAGGTGTGAGGACAAGAAGAGCAACCATGAATGAATGCTTATTTTCTTGCTTTCTGTCTCAAAATGAGCCAAAAAGTATTGAAGAAGTTATATTGGATCCAGACTGGATAATTGCCATGCAAGAATAATTGAATCAATTTGTGAGAAACAATGTTTGAGAACTAGTGCCACCTACAATGGATAGATCAGTAATTGGCACTAAGTGGGTCTACAGGAATAAAATGGATGAATATGGAAATGTGATAAGGAACAAGGCAAGGTTGGTTGCAAAAGGGTATTCACAAGAAGAAGGCATTGACTATGATGAGACTTTTGCTCATGTTGCAAGATTGGAAGCAATTAGAATTTTCCTAGCCTTTGCAGCACACACAAACTTTAAGGTCTATCAAATGGATGTCAAAAGTGCATTTCTCAATGGTGAATTAGAAGAGGAAGTATATGTGCAACAACCACCTGGATTTGAAGATCCAAACTTTCCAGACTTTGTCTATTGACTCATCAAAGCATTGTAAGGACTCAAACAAGCCCCTAGAGCATGGTATGACACTCTGTCAAAATTTCTTNCTATTGACTCATCAAAGCATTGTAAGGACTCAAACAAGCCCCTAGAGCATGGTATGACACTCTGTCAAAATTTCTTCTAGAGAATCAA
>QRFB01007491.1:1488-16166 GCA_008931105.1 Oenanthe javanica
ATTAGCTAAGAGTCTATACGAATTCAAGAATGATGGAGGACAATCAACAAACTACGAATGAAGGCAACAACATGATGACGGACGATGACATAATTTTGGCCATGAAAAAATTACAACATGACGTGGTTTTGTTACGATTAGAGAATGAGACGCTCAAAGCGGAGTTCTATACAAGTAAATCTAACAACAAAATGACGTCATGACGGATAACTGCAAGAATGTAGTATGACGTCTGAACATGGACAACATACATGACGACAAATAACAGGAAAATGACATGATACATGTGGTAGACGCTAACATGGATGAAAATGGCACATTGGATGCACTAACACAGGACACCCACGACAACGTGACACGACGAAAGGACATGACGCTAACTACAACATGTCCAACAGAAGGCCTAAACATAGAAGTTACAAATCACATGGATATGTGTCAAGACATGAAAAAATGAAGATGTGACAAAAAGAACACGACATGAAGAAGTTGACGTCGAGTGGATTGGACACGACGGGAGCGGAAGATGTGGACGGGAAGAAACAAGTGCCCCTGGCCGTNAAATGGGTCAATAACAACCCTGAATTATGGGAGTGGACGGGAAGAAACAAATGCCCCTGGCCGCACTTAATTGACGTCATCACTGGACGGGGGGCATCCATGCTATCAACACTCGACATCAACACTTGACATGAACACTCGACTGGAACACTCGACAGGAACACTTGATATACAACATGCCACAATGGACTTAAATACATATACCATCAATTCAACACTTTGGAAAGGCTTGGGCAATATTCAGTCAACTCAATTAGTCCAACATCTCCTTTATACACATCCCGAGGCCTGCGATAGAAGAAGAATACGTATTAACAGTAGACAACCCGACATGTACTCACATGCGACAAACGAAGAGTTGGACACAAGCATTCAAAGACTACCCGTCCGACGACATGCAACCTGTCGACACCAATGAATCAATAAATATGTTCTTCTCGATTACATGTCAAGTGAAGGACAATATTCTTCTTACCTACAAAGATTAAAACTCTCACGACTTTGTCATGTCTTACAATGATAACATGAATTAAAGGAACACGGTTGATCACGTCAAACACTTGATAGAAGCTTTTTAATTGACATCTCCAATATTCGTCAAGGACTTGACAGAAACATACGACATGTTCAAAGAGAATCCAACACACAAGCTGACGCATNCTCCAATATCCGTCAAGGACTTGACAGAAACATACGACATGTTCAAAGAGAATCCAACACACAAGCTGACGCATTTGGATTAGGGACAGTGTTAAGACATCTCAACCTGTCCAACATTCCAGTCATACACGTCTTCAAAGTTGCCATTCAGAAAGATGACAGCTTGGAAGAGATCATGTATGTTATGACACACTACACCAACATGACAAGTTGGATACGACAACTCGAAGACTACGTGTCTAACGATATCTAACATGTTGGATGACATCTAACATGTCGACAAACATGACATCTACATTTATTTTTCAATAATCCTCGTACGTGGACACAACGACAAGGGGCAGTACCTCACGACATTTACAACAAGGGGCAACAGCCCACATCATTGTGCGACAATTACAACGTTAACAAATAACGAGGACGACACCCAAGACACCGACATGACAAGTTGGATATAACAACTAAAACACTACTTGTCCGATGACATCCAACCCGTCAACAGAAATGACATCTACATTTATTTCTCAAATAATTCTCGTACGGTATGTTCTCTTGAGATTTAGTTACTTCTTTTGATCTTGTCTTGCAAATATGCAACATGTTTGCCTTTGGTCTGGACGTCTTCTTTGAGATCTACATGCTTTAATGTGAACTATGTGAAAATATGCTTGTATGTTATATATCATGCCTCATATGCTTAATTGCTTTGACAACGCATTTATACGTATGCTAGATTTATTATGTGTTATTTACGTCTTGTATTTAGCTAAGTTATATGCATGACATTACAAACTCTACGATAAACAATACATTGACGATTCTACGATAAATGGCCATTACAATTACGTGATAACTAGGGGCATTGTATCCCGACATTATCTATTATTGGGCTGATCACCCACGACGTACGACGGCTAGGGGCAACACCCCTAACATACATACAATAAAAATAACAAAGGTGAAAGCCATATGGCAACGAGCTTTGTTATGACACAATGAAAAAATTACGATAAATTAAGTTTGTTTCAAGAGGGGAAGGCCTTTTAACAACTTAAACGTTGTGCATGCACCTACGAATATATTACAATCGACGAATGACAATTTACGACAAGTGACGATATACAATCGACGAATGACAATTTACGACAAGTGACGATATACAATCGACGTATATAACACATATTACATGTGACGAATAAATATTATGATTACATTCGACATACGATGTGATACAATTTACATGTCACATTGACATACGACATATTATAAATAGTTGTCACATTGACATACAACATATTACGATTACATGTCATATTGACATACGACGTGAAAAATTTATGTATCACATTGACACGACGTTTTATAAATTACATGTCTTATTGACATTTTACGAATTGCAAGTCATTTTGACATATTACAATTGCAAGTTATACATCTCGTCGACATGTTACATGTTACAAGTCTACGACATTTCATATATTATGACTACAAGTTACATCGACATGGTATATGTCACATTCACGAATCTCGAATATGTATTGCACATTATGGTTACATTTCATGATTACAAGCTACGTATATGTATCTACGTATTTCAACTGCAAGTTGAAATAATTACGACTACGAGCTATGCTTATGAATCAAGTATTATGGTCGTAGCACACGACATTACAACGACAACAATACAATGACGAATTATAAATATTGACTTCATGTCATGTGTTACAATGACAATACAATGCCAGATTACATAACACGATGACAAGTGAAATATTACGACAACAAGTTACACTTTTTGTCTACAACTTACATGTTACGTTTACAACGCGCGTTATAATACATCTTACATGTTGACACTGTTACAATTACTCTAGCCTAAGGAATCACATGAACCTGTCAACAAGCCGTTTGAAGTAAATAGACGACTACAAATATGCAACCAACAACGACAAGATTATATTCGACATGAAGAAGAATTTTATTGGTTGTATGTCTTCACCCAATAAAATTAGGGGCAATTGTTTGTACCAGATTTTTACATGTCCGACGTCAAGTACTCCACGGTCGACATCAAGGACGGAACGAGGGCAGAGGCGTCCGACGTCAACTTGGCTGCTGTTGGAAGAGGTCAAATAACAACTCCTACATTTTAGGAGGTGATGGGTATCTTATCACTTGATTATAGGATCGTGGGGAGGAGGTTTCCTATCATTGAGGCACCAGCAAATTAAGATAAATATGAGAAGATACAATACCTATCACAACTACACTTCAATCTACACCAAAAAAATACAATTCTACACAACAAAGGAAAGAGCTGTCGTCCTCAGCTAAGATAACCATTATTATTCGTTGTAAAATCGATGTCCTCACTGGTAAACACATTATCAGAGTTCTAGTGGATCATATTCGGTTGGGGAGGTCATTCTTGATATACACACAATACATACAGCCGACGGGTAACAGCTGCATAGTCGACGAGTAGCTGCTGCATAGTTGACGAGTAGGCAGTTCATGTATTTTTCTTCATTCAAATCACTTGTAATCGATCTTAAACAACTTTATAGTGGATGTTCTTGGCTGGGCACACCCCACCCGCGGTTTTTTACCCCTTTACTAGGGTTTTCCGCGTCACCAAAATGGCTTGTGTTCCTGTTCTTTAATTTACTTTTCTGCACATGTCCAACTACTTTATTACTTGTCCTCCAAACACAAAATCAAATAGACTTAGCTATTAACCCTACAAAATTTGGCTAAAACATACGTCCTGTAAAATCCATCTTTGAAAGCATACAAAAGAAACATAAGAGGGCCTTAAGCCATCAAGAGGTCTAGGCTTCTGAAGCATTGGAGAGACCTCCTTCATGTCCTCTATTTTCCTTTTCATTAAAGCAATGAAACTCGAGCTTGGAGGCACATCCTGATAAAAACTAGAGTCAGATCTTGGAGCATTCAAGAAGATGAGTCATTGGTAGGGAGCAGGGGTTTGTTCAAACCACGGTTGTAGACTAAACAAAGGAACAACATCAAAGATTTCCAAAATCGCAGCATAATCGATATATATAGACAAAGCACATTGTCTCATTTGTAAAGTACTCTGAGATTCTTAAGAAACTATGTTTTGCCCGACCTTGATTCGAGCCAAGCAGAGGACCAGTCTTTGTGGAATAAATCACAAACCATGACATATAGAGCTTTTGTTACAACCATAAATCCCAAAAAAAAGGAGAAGACAAAGTGCGAACAAAACTTGTGCAAAATACATCATGATTTAGAAAATACATCATGATTTTACAGAACATTGCAAAATATATTGTTCTGCAAAATATGTTTCGCAAGCAATACATATATGCTTTCCGACGTCTCCAACAAAAATACGGTCTTCATATAATTTTTCATATATATATATATATATATATATATATATAAACTAAAGTATTTACATGTTTCAATATGGAACTGAGATATTACAATCATATTTCATTAACTAATCAGTTGGACTCTGAATTAAATTAAATACAGTTGAATAAAAGTGAAATTTTAAAAAAATAATTAAATTTTAAAAAAATATTATAATTAAAATATAAAATATGACAATAAAAAAATTAAGGCTAGTGACATGTGCCTTGCACGGGATTTTATGCTAGTTTGATACTAACCGACCAACATACTTCTTCACTTCCATCTTAACTCATTCCATTTTAATACAAGGGTATAGATAGGTATAGGTATAGCTATATGGCCGGGTTAAATGGCTATTTTTTTGTGACTAAAGTTAAATGGCTAATTGGTCATTCAAGTGAGAGTCGACTTTCAATCAGGTCATCAAACTGAAAAAACCTTCAATCAACTCAGTAAACTTACATATAACTTACTTTAAAGTGATTAAACCTACAAAACTTTTCATTGCCGTTAAATGGTTTTGACTTTTAACGGTCTTCCGTTAAATCCTTATAGATCAGTTGTCACGTTGATTCATTGACCCTTTTTGACCCGTTAATATTTAGACCCGATCCAAAAATATAACCATGTAATTATAATTCATCCCTCAATATCAAACATAACCCTAATTAAAATTTAAAATTATATATTACACTTTATTAACATAGCAATTTAATCTCTCTTCCTTCTCCCACTTCTCGATTCCCTTCCTCGCTCCTCATCACCGTCGGCCAGCCGCCGCCACGGTGGCGTGCCATCACAAAACCCTTACCCCAAATTGAAACCCCAACACAACTTCATCTTCAATCAAACTCAAACTCAAACACCACTATCACACCATCATTTAACCTTCCTCAACCTATCCTTCGACCTCCATTATATCGTCGGAGACGCCGTCCCGACGCCGGCAGCCCTCCAAACACCACCCTTCTCCCTGATTCAACCACACAACGTTAAAATCAAAATACAACAAGCAACATACAAGCAAAGATGAAACTAAAATCATTAAACCATTACCTCAATACAAAACCCTAACCTCTGCCCTCTTCTTCTCCTTCTCTTTTCTTGCCCTTTTCTTCCATTTCTCTTTTATTTCTCCCTCACCCCAACCTCCTCTTCTCTTTTTTTTTTCTGTTTTTGTTTTATTTAATTTTGTAATTTAAAAACTGAATTGTGGTTTTTGTAAATATAAAATCTGAATTTATATGTTAACAATTATATGTATACATGAGCCTATATATATGTATGTATTGGGCGGTGTTTAAGTATGGGTCAAATTATTTGAACCGGTCATGCTCATTATGTACAAGTATGCAAGTCACGTTTGATTAATTTTAACAATTCAGTAAGTACAGTCAATTTTCCATATGTTATTTAACTTTTTAAACGTCGAAGATCTAATTGAAAGTTTTATATGATTTAGTGAGTCGACCGAAAGTTTTTATGTCTTGCATCATAAAAATAATCAACGGTTGATTATTTTTGTAATGTGTTAACTTTTAATATATATTCATTCTTTATTTTTTCTTTCTTCCGTCAACTTTTTTAACACGTTTTTTTTTTGACAAATTTTTTAACACGTTTTTTAAATAAAAAAACATATGGACCCATAACTTATCTATTATATAAAAATACATCTCATCCATATCTTAGTCATGTGGTCCACACAAAACGTCGATATTTTCTAGCTAAATAATTATCTGACAGACACTAGTATGTCACGCTTGCAATTTCAATAAGAAATCGACAAAAATATGTCACATGGTACCCTCACTTTACCGAGAAAAATGTTAGGTATCCAAAACTTATTTTAAATACTGACTTGTTTTGTATGTAATTATTATTTTTTTTAATAATAATATGAGATATCGCATGCATATATACGGTCACAAATTAAAATATGACACGTATCATGCCACATCTGTTAAAAAAAAAATTGAACAATTTTTGGGTCCTCGCATTACTCTTTAAATAAAGATTAAAAATTTCTCTTACAAATTATTGATTCATCGATGCTAAAATTACCGATGATATAGTTAGCAAAAAAAGGGGAAAAAATACCGATGATTTAACTAGTTCGTATTATCAGCTTCATTTAAATGAGTTCATAATAACTCGCTACTAAAATAGTTTTAAAAATTGAAATCCCACTATTTGAAATTTGAAAAACGAATCAATTCAAAAAAATTTGGTTTAATTATCATTTTTACTATACAAACATACATACAAGTTTTAAGAAAAAATTATATATTTCAAAAAAATTAATTAAAAATGTTTACTAACACATCTATATATGTGAAATGACAAATTATAATATAATATAAATTATTTATATTTTAATTTATAATTTTAAAAATATATAATATTTGAAATTTAAAATTATTAAAAATAAACTTAATGTAAATATTATATATTTAAATTTACAAATAAGCTCTAGGCTTAGACATGAGCTTTATGTTTACACATAAGACGTGAGCCGAGCCGCCCTTATAATGAATATATGCGAGCCGCGCTTAATAAGTGCTGCCCATGCTAAAAAACTTTTAATCCTACGCGTTGATATATTTATCCAATGGTCTACAAACTATTTGATGTGTAAGTCTTCCCTGGCAATTTGCCAGGATCTGACCCCATATATAATTAATATAAGCGTTTTCAACAGTGTTTGCTTTGTTATTTGAGGACTTTAGGAGGTGGTTTGATTGACATGTAAATATCAGGAAGTTGAATTTACTAGGAAATAACAATTTATAAAATTGTTTAGTTCATATTTATATGGGAAGTTGAACTTCATAGTAAGTTTAAATTCCAATATAATGGAGAGGTTGATTAAACCTTACTGACTTGCAATACATAGCGGAAATTTCTACATGCCAACCAAACAATTTTTTTAACTTCCCATAAATTTAATATAGAAATTAAATACCAAAATATTATAACTTAATGTTGTGAAGGAATTTGACCAACACCTCCGGAAAATATATNCCAAAACTTATTTTAAATACTGACTTGTTTTGTATGTAATTATTATTTTTTTTAATAATAATATGAGATATCGCATGCATATATACGGTCACAAATTAAAATATGACACGTATCATGCCACATCTGTTTAAAAAAAAATTGAACAATTTTTGGGTCCTCGCATTACTCTTTAAATAAAGATTAAAAATTTCTCTTACAAATTATTGATTCATCGATGCTAAAATTACCGATGATATAGTTAGCAAAAAAAGGGGAAAAAATACCGATGATTTAACTAGTTCGTATTATCAGCTTCATTTAAATGAGTTCATAATAACTCGCTACTAAAATAGTTTTAAAAATTGAAATCCCNAAATTAGCCACGTTTGTAGTAGTATATCACCATTAGAATGCTGATTTGTAGTTGTAGAAGCTGATTAGGAGTCTTCCAGGAGGTTCATGTAGAGTCCTTCTGCAGTTGAACCTCTTCTCAGGCGGCATAATACATGTAGAATTCGTATATGATAGTAGACATGAGATATATATCCCACAAGACTGTGATTAGGTGATAATTATCATAATAAAAGTCTGATAAATAGTGAATAACGTGCTCCTAAAGTTTAGGAGTTGATCCTTATCCTTTAAACTGACCGTTGTTCGAGGTATGAACCTCGAACCTCAAACCTTGGGCTCCAAACCCATGAAGCATGGATCATGGAAGCTCGAACCACAGTTACAAATAGAACCTGGTACCCTGAACCTAGATACTGGTGAACCTCCTTTATGAATGAACCTCATGTACATCTTCACCCCATACTTCAGGCATCTGCAGAGCTTCTAGGACAAAACCCATGCTTGTCACTGAACCTCCCCGTATTGAGGTTCTAGACTAATATTCAGGAGGTTCAAATGTATCCACGCTAAATTTGGGTCACAACAACTATCCCCCGGTTCCTCCAAGTCATTAAATGCAAGGGAAACCCTATGCCCATACCCTAAATACAACTTCTGAGAATCCCGAACCATAAATCTAGAAATGAAGGTATTAACACCTCACCCTTAAGCCTACATGAACAAAACTCATTGTAGGAAATAAGAAATGAAACATAAAACCTTCACAACTTCATCACCGTACATTAACTGGAATAGGTTTTACCGAGAGCTTCACATGTGAACCTCCACAAATATAGACATTGAAACCTAAAACCTCAAGGAACTCCATTCACATCCACGTAACACTGAAACAAGCCTTTTAATGAATTAAGATTAATTGAAGAGATATGGATAAAAAAA
Organism: Oenanthe javanica; assembly: GCA_008931105.1. NCBI lineage: Eukaryota > Viridiplantae > Streptophyta > Magnoliopsida > Apiales > Apiaceae > Oenanthe > Oenanthe javanica. The sequence goes on from QRFB01007491.1 coordinate 10,408, forward strand.
GATAAACATTAATTTAAAATTTAAAAATCCAGATAAAACTCTTCATATTTCCCCCCAGAAAGCCGTGTTGCTCGGTATATGGACCCTGTTTAATAATTGCAATTCATCTGACATAACCTCTCCAATCATCTTTGACCATGTGGCACATGCTTTGACCATGTGGCACATGATTTTACACCTTCGCCCATCTATATATGCATGTATCTTCATACACCCCAGGCTTTTTCATTCTTTATTTACCCATAAAACTTTAGATCTCCCCAGCCCCCATTGAAACAAGAAGGTCAAGATCCCGGTGAAGCTCACCAACTCCGACTACGTCTCCGTTCCTATAACTAGGTACCTAACTCAATCACGTCTTCTTGTTATCTCATTATCTCTGCACCATGATCATCATAAACCCATGTCTGCACTACTAACACCGAAGCACACACACATCCACTTGCTAGCGACTCGATCTTGACAAGATATTGAAATCAATGTTCTGAAGATCAATTGCATGTAACATCCATTTATCCAACTACACACAAAGATCCCACACACTTTGTAGCACCTCTGTGTGACCATCCGTATTTTCCATGTATGCCCAAATGCACAGATTATATTGTATATATATTGTGATCACGTAGATATATTTATAGATCTGCTCACGGCTGACTAATTGATTGTCCAGGTAGATGTGTCATTTAACCTTTCTTCAATATGCCCAAATAATGGATTTTGAAATTGAACTTCATGGGCGAACCCTTCTCTCACAGATTTTAACCATAATTTCATATTAGGCCCATTACAAAATATGTTATACCTGCACATACCCAGATGATAGGACAACGACCCCCACCATTTTTTTGGGTATAGGTCTGAACTAAAATTCTGCATACCAATCATCACCTGAATAGCCCCTAATATGGCATCACAAGATGTGGTTCGAGGTTCGTCATGGAACTTCAATCCACACACCCTGGACTTCAAACCTTGGAACTAGAGCCCAGAACCTCAAACCTGTGAACCTCAAATTCTTCCCATCACGGAATCTCTAAGTAATACTGCTTCTTCCATTGCGTCAACGACAAGCAATTCATCATCAACAACTCCCACAGCTTCCGTGAAGAAGAGAGCTCCGCAATCAGAAGAGGATCTGGACCCCAAGCCTTCTTTTTATTCTCGTGACCCCATGATACCTTTGGCCACACTACCCCCCAGCATTAGCACTAGAACTAGGTCAAAAGCCTTAGTCGTCAATCATGAGGAAGCTAAGATCGTGATGAAACCAACCCCATGTCCCGAAGATACTGGCACCTTCAGACATAACCAATCTCCCCGGGAACTCATGTTCCTTACCAGAACCTCAGAAGAAGAGCAAGAAAATGAAGCTTCAATCAGTCCTCGATCCAAACCTATCCCCCAAGCTTATTGCCAGAAGAAGGTGAGTCTTTTCCTGGATTCCTTAAATATACCGATGACACTTCAGACATTAACGAACTTGAGGTTGAGAGAGACCCCCTGCAGATCAGGAAATTAAAATTATGTTGTGAGAATATGAATTCCCAAATGACACCTGCCAAGCTAGCAAATTTGATGAGCATGTGTGATCCTGGGTGTAGGCTAGTAGTACCTCAACCAGGTGAGAGGTTTCATAGGTTCGATGACCTCCAACCTGAACATGGTATCCCATGTGATGTCCTTTTCTCAGCCTACTTCAGGCTCGGACTAAGTGTATCTCTGCACCTGTTCATCGAAGAAGTATTACAGTTTTATGACGTCGCTGCCCACCAACTGACCCCAAAATCATACAGAATGGCCATATATATGTTCCTAATATACGACTTCAAACTTTTCTTTAGATTATCTACTGAAGAATTAGGATAATTTTACAAGTTGAAGGAAACAGGTAAGAAAGTAGGTTGTTTTTACTTAGATGCTTGGCCAGGTCATGCGAGCAACTGCATAAAAGGAGCGAAGGAGCTCATGTCTAGGTGGCATGAACATTTCATCTACTGTTATGATTGCCCCAATTATAGAAAGGATTTTAACATATTCCCCTAGTAAGCTTTGAACTCCAAGATTGATTCCCTATGAACCTTTATTTTAGTAACAAGTCTCACTAACCCAACTTTCATTTCCTATTCATAGAGGTTCCCAAGAAGACCTCCCTTTCAGGCAAAAAACTCGAAAGGGCCAAGAAGGCTCTTAAAATTGCATCCAGGCTTGGGGATGGTGCCAGCCTGTTAATTCTAGATAACCGGAGAAAACTTAAAGTTATGATGGTGGATGACCCCTCGATGTCATTAGGTTGGGATGTCGTTGTTGGGGTCTCCCTAGATAGAGGTTCCAACTCCATACCTCTCGGTTTCTTTATATCATACACACATTATACTTGTTCATTCAGCATGCACATCATTTGTTCATACATATTATCCGTATTTCAATATGACAGTTCTTATATTTGTTATACTTTTGCAGAGATGGCTTTAGGTGTCCCAAATTTCTTGAAACAATCCGTAAAGTATGAAGACCTGTATAAGGATGAGATGGACGTTGATATTGTCAAAATTGCTACTACCACCACCCCGCTGTCTAAGGGTAAGGCGACAACTTCCATGGTAGAGAGGTCATCTTCTTCTTCCAAGAGGAAAATGTCCTTAGAACCCGCTTGAACCTCTGGTTCCAAGTCAATGAAGAAGCCTAAGCTCCCAGTTTCCCATGAGACCAATGAACCTAAACCTATTCAGCCCTTCCTTCATATAACTGACATATTAGAGAGCCACCTACCAGATGACGTCATGGAGGAATGGAACAAGATCAAATTGGTCGATGCTTCTAGGGCCATCATGTATGCCTGCGCTCAGAGCTTATTTCTGAAGCTGAAGTTTGATGATAGGATTATGGAAGTGGCGCGCGGGGACCAGAAACTCAAGGAGGAGGTTAAGCAGCTAAGAGCTAAGGTTCAGGCATATGAGGGAGAGGAAAAGAAAATAAGGGCCTCTCTCGCTAAATCCAAAACTGAAGAAGCCAAATGGGCAAAGGAGAAGAAGAAACTCGACTCTGTAGTGTTGAACCTCTACAAGGAGAGAGAAGAGCTAACTACCAAAGTCGCAGGGTTAGAGCAGAAGGTGGAGGACCTGTCGATCACGGTGAATGTCTACAAGACCACCCGAGTTAGTCGAGAGAAGACCAGGTACAATGATGGCTACAATCACGCCATCAGGGATTATATTGCTACTACTTTTGATCTATTACCAACCTTAGATTGGACTCTGATGGGGGATGAAGCCATTGCCATAGTAGCTGACATCCAAAAAGAGAAAAGTGCCAAGGAGGGTCCTCAAATTGCCGCATCAAATAAAAATAGTCAAGAAAAGGTCCCAATAGAGACTGAGGTATAGATGTCAAGCTTGGATGGAATTGATGAAGCTTTGATCTCTGACCCAGGAGTGCAGGAACCTCCACTAAAAGAACATGAGGTTGAAGCTTCACCTAATGGTCAGTCCTCCTGAACTTCTCATTTATATTTGTCTAAATACTTTTGAATGCTTTTAACCATGGTTGGTTATGATGAAGTCTTTGTTGGTTTGTGGCGATGCCACGTTTTAATACTTTTGGATGAGGCTGCGGACTTCTCAGAAAGTCTCACATATTGTATTTGGATTTAGTTTCCTTTAATTTCCCGCAATCATATCAATGTTTTCTCTTATTTTTGACCTGCACACTTGTCATCATAACATTTTGCATGTATCCATATATAATAATATGTTAGCAGCACATATAATTAGTTTCATGCACAACTACTACCATGTCATATGAGTATGCCATACAGTCTTTTTGGTCCGCATGAACCTTACCAATGTATTCCTGCTGAGTTAAGGAACACACAGATTCCCCATAGGTATATGACAATATTGGTGCATTAAACATAGTATATTGTTAGATTTGATTACACTAGATTACACTTATTAAAGTAATCAACAAGTGTCTATGAAACCCGTAACTAGGTTTAAGCATATATAATAACTTCATCCAATCCAAGTTAGCTAGGTTTAGATCTTACTTGCAGTGATAACCTTGATACAAATCGAGAAACATTGATTAAGTGATGATTTTGAAAGATGCACACGTAGACCTTAGGTTGCCCCATTTAGGTTCACTGATGTATAAACTCCTGAACCCAGAACCTTGGATGGATCTACTCTACAGGACATCATTGAGGTTCGTATATGAGAGGCCTAGGTTGGCTAATGCACCTCAAACTTGGTAGATTCATGCCAAATCCTTGAACCTTAGTAGTTCTATAACCTCAAACCTCGAGCTTCATAGAATCGGACCTTGAGGCTCTTTTTAGGGTGGTAGTCTATTGTCCAGGCTTAGTGTGAGGCTTGTAATAAAGATCCTCACAGGCCTTAGTTATCCATGACTGCCTGTTAGAACATTGAATACTAATAGCAAGAGTATTTGTGACCTTTGAATGTCGATAGGTGATGCGTAAACATGTTGCTCTAGTTTCATGGGACCTAAGTGTGGTGAGAGGGATGCAGTCATGAACCTGAAGTATTAGGATCTTCATGAACCGCGAGCCCGCTTAAGAGGTGTGAACCTGAGGTATCAGGATCTTCACAAACCTCTAGAGCTTATGAGAGAGAGGCAATCATGAACATGAGGTATCTGGAACTTCATGAACCTCGAGCCCGTTTAGGAGGTGTGAACCTGAGGTATCAGGATCTTCACAGACCTTTGGAGCTTTTATGAGAGAGAGGCTGTCATGACCTAAGGTATCAGGATCTTCATGAACCTCGAGCCCGCTTAAAAGGTGTGAACTTGAGGTATCAGGAGCTTCACAGACATCTGGAGCTTGTGAGAGAGTGGCAGTCATGAACCTGAGGTATAAGGATTTTCATGAACCTCGAGCCCGCTTAGGAGATGTGAACATGAGGTATCAGGATCTTCACAGACCTTTAGAGCTTGTGAGAGAGAGGCAGTCATGAACCCGAGGTATCAAGATCTTCATGAACCTCAAGCCCGCTTAGAAGGTGTAAACCTGAGGTATCATGATATTCACTGATCTCTGGAGCTTATTAAAGAGATGCAGTCATGAACCTGAGGTATCAGGATCTCCATGAACCTCGAGCCCGTTTAGGAGGTGTGAACCTGAGGTATCAAGATCTTCACAGACCTCTTGAGCTTTTGAGAGAGAGGCAGACATGAACCTGAGGTATCATGATCTTCATGAATCTAGAACGCGCTAGGAGGTGTGAACCTGAGGTATCAGGATCTTCACAGATCTCTGGAGCTTATGAGAGAGAAGTAGTCATGAACCTGAGGTATCAGGATCTTCATAAACCTCGAGTCTGCTTAGGAGGTGTGAACTTGAGATATCAGGATCTTCACAGACCTCTAGAGTTTGTGAGAGGGATGTGTTATTCCCAAATATCGTAGAATGGGGGTTGAATACGATATTTTCCAATTTATAAAATTTTCACGGAATGATTTATTATGGACTAGTTGACAGTTCGAACAGATATTAAATCAAACACAAGGTATGCACACAGTTAACACAAACACAGTTCGTTCGGGAAATGTATCGTTTTATTAATATAAACCACGAAGGTGCTACACAAATCTAATCCGTAGATTAGCTTCAACTGATTCACTAGTACAGTTACAATACAACAACAACAATCAATACGAACAATAATTATGACACTAGCTCAAATGACGTTAATGGCTTCTCTGTGTCTCTCTTCTTTGCTCTGTATGTTTTCTCT
>QRFB01007491.1:22919-35080 GCA_008931105.1 Oenanthe javanica
ACATCCATCTGATACACCTTGAATTTTGAATGAGCTGCAAAGGCAAGAAACATTCTGATAGCTTCTAATCTTGCAATTGGTGCAAAAGTTTCATCATAGTCAATTCCATCCTCCTCGGAGTATCCTTCTACAACTAGCCTTGATTTGTTTCTAATCACAGTTCCATTCTCATCAAGTTTATTTCTGAATACCCATTTTGCACCAATAATTGATCTATTTCTGGGTATTGGTACAAATTTCCACACCTTATTTCTCTCAACTCATTTAATTCTTCTTGCATTGTAATAATCCAATCAGGGTCTTGCAAAACTTCCTCAATTTTCTTGGGTTCATTCTTTGAGAGAAAACAGCTATAAAGACATTCATTTTGAGTGGTTGTTCTTGTTTGTACACCACTCTCAGGNGTGGTTGTTGTAGTTTGTACACCACTCTCAGGATCACCAATTATCAAATGAGGAGTGTGATCCCTTGCCCATTTTCTAGCTAGTGGAAGATTGGTTCTTGAACTTGAAGCCCCCCCTAAATCATTGGCATTTCCTGTATGTGAGTGAAATTCAAATGAAGAGGTTCCCCCTGAATTATTTAACTCTGCAAAAGATTCAAAGTTGCCTGATCCAGACCCTGATGATTTAGACTCTGAAAAACTTGATTTTTTCTGTCTAGACTCTGTCTGGATAGACTCTGATCTATTAGACTATGAGTTGATTGGAGTTGAATTTCCTGGCTCTCCTTTAGAGTGTGCAGGTTCCTGTGTGGTATCAGGAGTGATTTGAGACTCTTCATTCTCATCATCTTCATCTATCTCAGAACTTTTCAAAATTTTAAATTTTTGTGTTGTAGACTCTGATTCATCCTGCAATCATATAATCTTTTTGTCATCAAATGCAACAAGAATAGATTTCATAACAATTTTGGTTCTGAGATTAAAGACTCTGAATGCCTTTGTATTTGATGCATATCGAAGGAAGATAACTTCATCAGCCTTTGTTTCAAATTTGCTTAGATTTTCAAGGTGTACTTTCAGTACAAAACATTTGCATCCAAATATGTGAAAGTGTTTTACACTTGGCTTCTTGTCATTTACCATTTCATAGGGAGTCTTTCCATGCATATTAATCAATGTACAGTTTTGAGTGAAACATGTTGTATTGACTGCCTCAGCCCAGAAATATACTGCAAGTTTAGACTCTGCCAACATTTTTCTGGCTGCTTCTATGAGTGTTATATTCTCTCTCCAAAACTCCATTTTGTTGAGGTGTTCCTGGTGCAGAAAATTGTTGAGTAATTCACTTTGATGCACAGTATTCCCCCATGATTGAATTCTTGAATTCAGTACCATTGTCACTCCGTAGAACTCTTATTGTCTTCTTTGATTTTGTTACCAGAAAAGTGATATGGTCTATTATGTGTTGTGGAGCTTTATCCTTTGAATGCAGAAAGAAAACTCATGTGAATCTTGTAAAATCTATAATCACAAGAGCATATTTCTTTTTGTTAATTGAAATCACTTTATCCTTTGAATGCAGAAAGGAAACCGATGTGAATCTTACAAAATCATCTATAATGACAAGACCCGTGTGAATCTTGAAAAATCATCTATAATGACAAGACCCATGTGAATCTTGCAAAATCATCTACAATGAAAAGAGCATATTTCTTTTTATTAATTGACATCATATTTACTGGACCAAGTTGACATGCTTCACAAAGTCCATCTTTCACAAAATCAACATGTAGTAGTCCTCTCACAAGATTCTGTTTCACCAACTTGTAGAGGGTTTTGAAGTTGATGTGTGACAGTTTCTTGTGCAATTTCCAACTTTCTTCAGTTGAGGCATTGCTATATAGACATGTGACTTCATTGTGAATGTAATCCTCCAGGTTGGCTTCATATATGTTACCATGTCCATGTCTTTTAAAAACCAAAATGTCTGTTTCTTTATGAATCACAAGACACTCTTTGTTGTCAAAGCCAGTATGGTAACCTTTATCTCCAAGTTGATTTATGTTGATTAAGTTGTGTTTCATCCCATCAACTAGAGCTACTTCATCAATGATGACATTCCCAAGTACAATCTTGACATATCTCAGTGTTTGTCCTTTGTTGTCATCTCCAAAGGATACTTCTGGGTCAGTCATCTCTACAAAGTCATTAAGTAGGGATTTCTTTCCAGTCATGTATCCTGAGCATCCACTATCCAGGATTAGGGTTACTCTCTTTACCCTAGTTCCCTGCATACATATAGCAACTAGTTAGATGTTTTGGGGACCCAAACAGTTTTGGATCTTTTACTACTAAGTTTGGGTGAAATAGGCTTATTATTTTTCACTTTTTTTTTATATGTCTCCTTTGTTGCTTTAGACTCTGGTGGAGTTTTAACAGTGGCATACCAACTTTTATCAATTGAAGATTTTAACTCATAAAAATTGTAATACAAATTATGATAGTCCCTACACATATAAATAGAATGAAATATGCTACAACAGTAATAACAAGGCTTCTGTGGAATGTAGTAACTTTTTAGAGTCTGTGAAGGAATAGACTCTGATTTCTTCTCAATTTTTGTTTTACAGTCTAGAGCTAAATGGTTATGGTTGCCACATCTGTAACACTTCTTTCTAGGAGCATTAAGATCTTTTTTATAATTATTGTCCTTATTAATGTCTTCCTTACCATTCCTATTTCTCCTATTCTTGGTAGACTCTGATAAGTNCTCTTTGTAGACTCTGATAAGTTCTCTAGCCTTTCCTTTAACTTAAACTTAGACAGGTACCCAATGTTAATGTTTTTCTTAGAATTCTTTCCTCATGATTCATCTGTCTTTTTGTTAAAAATAGGGGGATCATTGACAAATGAGTTTTTGGTTTCTTTAGGTAAATCAATCTTTAATTCAGAAGTCACAAACTTAACAGGAATAAAGTAACTTTTGTCCTTAGTCTTATTAATTTGGCTAGCTTATCCATTGTTATCATTCTCAACAATAGGTCTTTTGTATTGACTCTTGTCATAGCCTAGACCAGCAGTTTGACACACATTTTGATTGTTGAGAATTTCCTGAACTTTTCTACCAAACTCTGTCCATACTCTGAACTTAAGTCTTTCTTCCTCTAGTTCTTTCTTAACAAAGTCATAGGCTTTCAAGACTTCAGTGTAGTTATGCCTACATTTTTCAGAATCCTTTTTGTATTGGTCCATTAACACTAACTCAGACTCTAAATGGTTATTCCTGCTTGTCAAGGTTAAATTTTCTTCTCTTAACCTGTCATTTTCATTAGTGAGAGACTTACAATTTGTCATTTATTCTTAATCCCACTTTGCACAATTTTTATACCATCAGAGTCTAAATTAAGTAAGGATTCGGGAGAGAAGATTGATACCTGAGTCTTAGGAGATGAAGGTTCTTTGTGAGATTCTGTTTTTTTTTAGGAGAAAGCCATCAATGCTAGATTTTCATAATCAATTTCATCCTCTGAGCTTGAATCTGTCTAATCATTTCCTGTTGAGAGAAGTAATTTCCCTTTGCCTTGACTTTTTGCTTTTCTACATTCATTAGCAAAGTGCTCCAGTATTCCACAGTTGAAACATTTGACATTTGCTTTGTCAAGCTTGATAATAGTGTTTTTACCCTTCTCAATCTTTTCATCTTCTTTCTTGAATGATGGCTTTTTGCTAAATTTACCAGTTCTTTTTTTGAATTTCATTCTTTTGAAATTCTTAGCAAACATAGCCATCATTTGACTCAGATCAATCTCTTTATCTGAATCAGAGTCTATGTCATTAGACTCTGGCTCAACAACAGTTTTACCCTTCTTCCTTGAATCCTTGATTCTGTGGGTTCTTCTTGTTGTTCTTTCTCAGACTCCAATAAGAGTGCCACAGATTTTGCCTTTACAAACTTCTTGTTCTTTCTCTGTTGCATCTCTAAATCATATATCTTGAGTCTGCCATATAATTCTTCTAGAATTATTTCATCCAAATCTATAGCTTCTCTTATGGCTGTTGTTTTGTTGTCCCACTCTTCAGGAAGGGCTCTCGGAAACTTGGTGTTTGTATCTTCAGAATCATAAACCTTACCAAGTATAGCCATCTCATTCATGAGTTTTGTGAATCTATCATACATCTCAGTAATAGATTCCCCAGATCTTGCCTCAAAATATTCATACTCCCGAATTAGCAGAGACCTAGCATTCTTCTTGACATCTTTAGTCCCTTCACAGTGCACTTCAAGTTTTGTCCACATCTCCTTGGCAGTTTTGCATGATATAACACAATTTGTAAGAACATAATCCAAATTGTTAAAGAGAATGTTTTTGACTTTTGTCTCCTTAAGGACATTCTCCTTGTCCTCCTTTGTCCACTCAGCCTTTGGTTTTTTAACAAAGTGTTCTTCAGTTATTTTACCTTCTTCAGTGGTTTGAAGAACAAGTTTTGAGGGCACATAGGATCCTTCATGGATCCTGTCAAGATGTCAAGGTCTGTGGCTTCCAGATGGTGTAGCATCTTAACCTTCTAGTGGGTGTATTCATTTCTCTTAAGCATAGGAATCTTAGAATTTTCATCTTTGTTTCCAGACATCTTTGATCGATTTTAAATGTTAGGCTCTGATACCAATTGTTTTCCCAGTTACACAAGTAGAAGGGGGGGTTGAATAGTTGTGTGCTCTTTTTGCCTGATTAAAATCAACTCAATATGAATTAAAGTTTTGAATTAAGAACAAGATCAAATACAAAGATATGAATGAATATTGTTTGTATTATTGATAAGTAAATACAAACTCTCATATGGTGTACACAAATCCTAGCAATTTCTCTGTATTTTCACAGCAACTCTTTATATCTCCATGCTCTCACAAAAGTTTGACTTATTAATCACACATATAATTAGGCTACATAGAGTGTTTATATAGAGAGTTGTCTATCAACTAATAATAGAAAATCAATTTACAATAGGAATAGAATTCTTAATTACTAGTTGACAGTTTTCTTCTGAATTTCTCTTTCCTTCCCATAGCATATCTGGAATATATTTGTCTTTATCTTCGAAGACTTTCCATTCATGTGATCATCTTCCAAATTTAGCTTCAACTTTATAGACTCTGAAATCTTCAGACTCTGTCAGACTATAAACTCTGATAGTCTATAGACTCTGATCATTTGTAGACCTGACAGATTGTAGACTCCGATAGTTTATAGACTCTGATCATCTTCTAGACTCTGATCTTCATCCAAACTCTGTTTTCACTTTCTACAGAAATTCTTCTAAGTACAAATGACAAGAATGTTGACTGTTTAGACTCTGATTATAAAATTTCAAAGACTAGAAAGATTTATTACAAATACATTATGCTAGGTCCTGTTTTAGTATTTCGTACATCATCAAATGAATATATTTCTAACACATCTTCACCCCATACTTCAGGCATCTGCAGAGCTTCTAGGACAAAACCCCTACTTGTCACTGAACCACCCCGTATTGAGGTTCCAGACTAATCTTCAAGAGGTCCAAATGTATCCACGCTAAATTTGGGGCACAACACTTACTATAGATCTCAATAACCATATACAACCAAAGAAGCACTTGGTGTTTCGATCTATTAATTGTAGTTGACAATTTTCTCCTAAAAATCTTGACCTATATAATTTTTATGTCTTGCATCATAAAAATAATCAACGGTTGATTATTTTTGTAATGTTTTAATTTTTAATAAATATTCATTCTTTATTTTTTCTTTCATCCGTCAACTTTTTTAACACATTTTAAAAAAAGGCTTAAATACAATTATAACCCTGCGTTTTCAACAATATACAACTAAAACCATTTTTTAATATATTTAGTAAATTTAACCCTACATTTTTTAACTATATACAATTGAAACCTTTTTTTAAAATAATTAGTAAATTTAACCCTATGTTTTTAACTATTTACAATAAAAAAAATAAAAAAATATTTAGTAAATTTAGCCTTGACTTTTTAGTTTTGAAATAAAATAAACTTTACTCAAATATGGTTCAATTTATGGCAATTGTAGAAGAGTATTTTTAAAAATAAATTAAATTTGGTGATGAACATTCATGAATATATTGAGCGGGAAGTGTGATAGCAAGAATGAATAATATAAACACATATTAAAATTTTATTGAACATATATAATATATTATATATATAGACATATTAATATATTGAGCGGGAAGTGTGATAGCAAGAATGAATAATATAAACACATATTAAAATTTTATTGAACATATATAATATATTATATATATAGACATATTAATATATTGAGCGGGAAGTGTGATAGCAAGAATGAATAATATAAACACATATTAAAATTTTATTGAACATATATAATATATTATATATATAGACATATTAATATATTGAGCGGGAAGTGTGATAGCAAGAATGAATAATATAAACACATATTAAAATTTTATTGAACATATATAATATATTATATATATAGACATATTAATATAGAAATTAAAAGAACATTTAAATATCTATTTTATAATAAAAACCCTGGTAATTGCATATATATATTATGCTTAGATAATATCTATACAAAAAAATTTGGCAATAGTTCATTTGATGAATATTTATTCAAAATTTGGTCGTAAGATTTAATTTATTCTGAAATTAAAAAGTGAAGGTTAAATTTACTAAATATTTAAAAAAAAAGTTTTAATTGTAAATAGCTAAAAACATAGGGTTAAATTGACTAATTATTTTTTAAAAAAAAATCAATTGTATGTAATAAAAAATGTATGATTAACTTTACTAAATATATTAAAAGAAAGTTTTAATTGTATATGGTTGAAAAAGCAGAGTTATAATTGCATTTAAACATTTAAAAATTATATTTCAATAATCAATATTCTTAAAAATTTTACATATGGACCTACGACTTATCTAATATATAAAAATACATCTCATCAATCATATCCTAGACATATGTATGTGGTCCACACAATAATGATATCATCTGACAGACACTAGTATGACATGCTTGCAATTTCAATAAGAAATCGACAAAAATATCATGTCACATGGTACCCCTTTTTTTAGGTGAAGATCAAAAATTTCTCTTACAAATTATTGATTCATCGATGCTAAAATTACCGATGATTTAACTAGTTCGTATTATCAGCTTCATTTAAATGAGTTCATAATAACTCGTTACTAAAATAGTTTTAAAAATTGAAATCCCACTATTTGAAATTTGAAAACCGAATCAATTCAAAAAAAAATGGTTTAATTATCATTTTTACTATACAAACATACATACAAATTTAAGAAAAAAAATTATATTTAAAAAAATTTAATTAAAAATGTCAACTAACCACATACATATTATATACTAGTTGTACACTTATTTTATTTTTTTACAAACAAAATGATTTTATTAAAACAATATAACACAACCGCAATAAACCTTCGAACAGTCAACTACAATCTGATTGTAAAACAAAGAATGGGCTAAACAAATACTCCATCCCTCTGTCCCATCCATTTGTTTACATTTTAGAAAGAGTGTCCGGCATGCATTTTAAGGTGCATATAAAGTATAGTTTCATAACTTATTTTTATAATTTCTTGTTTTTGAATAAAAATTGAATGTTTAAATTTTTATTCAGAAAAAGAAAAAATTAAAAATAAGTTATGGAACTATACTTTATACGCACCTTAAAATGTGTGTCGGACACTCTCTCTGACATGTAAAAAAATGGGTAGGACAGAGGGAGTAGCTGTTTTGTTTTGAGATCGCTTAACATATAGAATATTCAAATTCTTTAATCTAAAAAGTATTACAATAACATATCGAGCAATCCAACTTATATCAGCTGTAAAACTAGTAGCATCACAATTGACCTTCACATAAGTGTCATTTATAGCCCAATGTTCAGAACTATCAGTTACATTAATTGATATTGAAGGAAAAAATATCCTTAAAATATGAACAATTTTTTGTTATGAAAGGTGAGTTCTTCCAATATCCACCACCGTCTCAGATTCGATGCGAGTCTTACAAATCTCTCAAAATATCATATAAATCATTCTCAGAAAAACTACGGATAACAAGACACACAAAAACATCAAAATATAAAATACTAACATCCCAAAAAGATGGGTACGACTAACAATCTTGATAACAATATACCAACAAGATCTCTTTCAAAAAAGATTGGATCTCAATTTTATTAAAACACTGGTAAATAAAAAAGAGGATGGGAGAACGAATGGGCTTAATCGATGAAGGAGATGAATGTATGAAAGTGAAGAAGTGACAGTTAGAATGCTAGGATAAGAGTTGACTCTCAAAACCCTAATTTTTTCGTACTCCAGACGTAGTTGTCCACTTATTATTCTATAGGAATTAGCACATGTTTATGAAAAAAAATTTGTTGTGTAAATAAAAAATTCGTTATGGAAATATTATGCACATTAATATGAAATTATCGGTTTTGGATAGAATTCACACAGAAATTATCTCATACGGAGTATATGTTAATGAAATTATTTGTCAACTTATGTTTAAAACAAATTAATCTTTATATCTTTGAAGATATAAAGTTTGAGCTTAATACCTTCTACAATTTCGCCTACCCCAAAAATCACCAATCTTATAATTATATCGTCGTCATTCATCCGTGGTCATTCATATATGAAACACGATTATTAACTGATCACCAGAATAACATTTCACACTATGATAGGCTGATACCCTGTCTGGTAATTACTTATTTCCGGAAATAAACCCTTATTTCTGGAAAAAAAATAAGTATGTATGTACTTTTTCTTAAAATAAGTAATTTATTTTTTATTTTAAAAATAATATTTGGTTTTAAAATTCTAAAATAAATATTTATCTTTAAAAAAAATATGAAAATATGTTTAAAAAAATATGAACTAAGTAACTTATTTTAAGTTTAAGGAATCCCAAACGGTCACATAATTGTAGTCTGCAATAACAAAATAATTTTTTTAACTTTCAGTTATAATATTATTTGTTGGACGGTATAACTAGAGATACATAAAAACCGGATCGGATTGGATTTGTGCTAGGTTTTAAAAAATCTGTATTTTTTTAAATCGGGTCGGGCCAGGCTTTTTTAAAACCGGACTGGACTCCTCTCAAAATAACTAGGCCCGTTTAGGCCCGCGGATTGGGACGGATCAGATCGGGCTGAGTCTAGATCGGATTTTTTCACATAATTTTAATATTAATAATTTTAATTTATTTAAATAATAATGTATACTCCCTCTGTCTCATTCAATTCTATACACTTTCCTTTTTTGGATGTTCTTCTCATTTGTATACATTCCAAAAATAGTAAAGTTTTAATAATAAAAAATATTATTACACTCANTCATTCAATTCTATACACTTTCCTTTTTTGGATGTCCTTCTCATTTGTATACATTCCAAAAATAGTAAAGTTTTAATAATAAAAAATATTATTACACTCACTAACTTTCCTCCACTATCTCAAATTCATAATATAAAAATACTATTACACCCACTACTTTCCTCCACTATCTCAAATCTATTATTAAATATTAATAGGTCCCACCACTTTACCCACTTTTTACCTAACTTTACTATTACACTATCATTTTTTTTTCTTTTNAACTTTACTATTACACTATCATTTTTTTTATTTTTCCTTGTCCTCCGTGCCCATTTGACTTGTATACAAATCAATGAGACGGAGAGAGTATATTTTAAATATTTTTTGGATTATATTGAAAATTTTATGCTTTTATTTATACATCCACACCCTTTATTATTATTTAAGTCAAATAATTCATATGTATATTAGTATAGTTTATAATTTAAAATGTATATATGTATAATTTGGTGTTAACATTAATAAAAAGTGTTGCTAATTGAAAAATTAATTGAAATTCTTAAAAAGGTTGCTCAATCAAAATTTTATTTAAACTTTTATCCAATACTCTATTCAATTTTATAATAAATCTTGATAATAAATGAATTCAATCAAGTTTTTATTCGAATATTTATTATAAATTCATATAGAATCCGGGCTTTTTTAGTCAGACTGGATCGGGCCGGGCTTTTGTCCAGGGGCTTCAATCCAGATCGGGCTTAATTCGGATTTTTTACCGGATCGGGCATAATTGGATTTTTCCAAAAAATATATGGCCCGTTTAGGCCCGCGGGTCGGATCGGGGCAGACTTTTCCCGGATCGAATTTTTTCCGAATTTTTTTCAGATCGGATCGGACGGATTTTTCGAATTTGGATTTTTTGTACATCTCTAGATACAACACCCATTCACGTCACATTAATATTCACTTTATTAATATTAATATGATATCATTCGTTTTGCGTCGATTAAAACCCACACAAATTTGTTCTTCAATTTCTCCCAATTTTTATATATATTAATTTAGGTATTTGACTTTTTAGGGTTAAATTCAATGAAATACTCTTGAATAGAATATAATTGTTATCAATTAAAAGACTTAGTTTCAACGAGTAATTCTCTTATTTGAGTATTTGAGATTCGGTGCGCGCATTTGTATATACACGGAATCTAAAATCATTATTAATAAAAATTATAAATTATATATATGACAATTTAGCATTTGAAATAATTTTTAAAATACGCAGCATTTCTCTATCTTCTTTTAGTGATTTGGTATTGAGTTCACTCTTTACCGCATAGTCTAACATTTGTTTTGAGTTTTTTCATTTTTCAGTATTTTTCTTTGAAAAAGTCGGATAAACATACAGTACTTTCGAGTGAAAAATAATAAATAAACTTAATTTATTCCGCTATGTAAATATTTGATTGATGTGTAAATTATTTGATTGATTTCATATCGACATGTGAAATAATACAAATAAACTGTACTGTATATGATAAGTTTAAGTTGGTGACAGCTCACGAGTCACGAGTGAAGTAGAAGAGTGGATGGAGACTTGGAACAGGCAACCGTACAATGTGGAATCGCGGATAATATAAAGAGTGATTATTAATCACGTGAACAATAAAGAATGATATCAATTGTGGTGTTGGTTAAGGTAGCAGTTGCAATTGTAAAAAATAACAAAACGACAAGATCAACACGTAGTAATTTTTATCATTATTATTCACCACTGATTACTAGTCCAGATCTAATTCTTGGGTAGCAGTTTGAGTCGGGTTATATTTCTGATAAGTAATTTATATAGAATAAAACAATATATTTTAATTTATTAGATAAATTAAATGTGCCTTGTTTTTTGTTTATCTTCCGGCAAAAGCTGATATAGGTTCTCTGTCATCTTAACTTTAAAAAAAGTTATTGGGATACTCCATGCTAAATTGTTTTATAATTTGTGAGTAAAATGATTTTTTATTAAATTATTGTATATTTAAATAGTTTACTCGAAAAGTATTTAACTCAAAAATATTAAAGATAAAAAAATTCTTCAAAAGTTATATCTCAAAAGATAATATTATTATTTTTTATATAAAGTAAATGTCGTAATATAAATCCAAAGACATATAAGTACCGAATGCTTTCAAAATTTAATTTTATAAATCTATGTTAATCCTTAAATTTTCTTTTCAATATGAATAATAATAATAATAATAATAATAATAATAATAATAATAATAATAATAGAGGATGAAGTTTCTAAAGCACACTATAAAGTAGTTCTCTATTAGTGCATCATAAATCATGTATTTTATTCATTTTTTTGATAATCCAACCATACAGATGAAATATTTATATCAAAATAACAGTATATACAAATTTGCATTATATTTGAAAGTGTGTAGTATTACTTTTATAATAGTATTATTTCGTTATATATATTCAACGGCATAGATCTATTATAATCTTATTATTATAAATTTAGAATTCCGAGTTAATATATTACATGAAAATTCGCACATTGACTTATTTTAATATGAAATTAACATCTGTACGGTTAGATCGTTTAAATAGTAATTTATTTATTTATTTTTAAGCCGCACTAATGGAGAACTTTTCTATTGTGTACTTTATATACTATTTTCCCATAATTAAATTTATATATGAAGATATAATTTGTGTCACGTAAATAATTACTTAACAATTGCTTTTGTATTTTTTTGTCAGGGATTTTATATTTAAATTAACATCATAAGAACATTTACCCAACA